>JAPFSE010000224.1:0-43328 GCA_030777785.1 Beauveria caledonica | reverse complement strand
TAGGCCTGATATAGGTTCATATCACCCGCTTCGCCATGACATCAAAGTTGCTTGCTGAAGGTGTGAGCCCGGATGACGTTCACCGGATGCTCATTAGCGCTGCCACTGCCGCGAGGCAAGACCTCTGGACGCCAGAAGTCACTTTCCGTCAAGAAGCCATTGATCCTGGTCCAATTTCTTCCCATGCAGCCGCCATCTCCGCGTTGAAACTTGTCAACCAAGTCATCCGGCCCATATCTCGGTAGTAAATTCATCTAGAGAATCTGCAAAGACGCCAAATTTTGCCAGGGAAACCATTGGCAGTACCATTATGCAATGTTAGACCCGTTGATAACTGCCAGACGCGCCGTGATTGCAGAGTCTTTGCCCGCTGCCAGCACCGAACCGCCTGCCGCCGGCTCGGGAACCGCCACCCCTCCGAGCCGACGTTCCTCAAAGCACAAGCGCCGTCCTCCCGAGTAGCATTGCTATAGCCTGCGTAACATGTGGCTGAATTCTCATTTGATATAGGAATGATGGTGGCTGCACAACATGATCCGCTCTGCGAATCCGACTACCGGCCGGCCAATTATCAGCATCGGGTAGTGAAGATCGACATGGCACATTTTGAACATTCTCATTCACTTGTAGATATTAAGCGTTTAGACCAAGTACATGACAGTATTTCAGTATTCGTTTCTTTTTACGCGGCGAAGTAAGATAATACTTTGCTTTGATATATTGAACAATGCGCCAAGTATCTTCATTGACAAAAAAAAGAGCTTTGTATTATACGTGTGCAAATAAATAAAGGAAAGAAGGTATATAGCTGTACATGATAAAAAATGAGACTTATATGTTAAATGAAGGTTTATAGCTGCTTCAGACACTCTCCGAGAGCTCGCTCCAGTCATGCACAATATGACTCTCTCCAACAGTCTCCTTGAGCACAGCGACTAGATCATCCGCAGCGTGGAGGAATGTGAGGTACGCCGACAACGCGACGCAGTAGCTGCGAAAGTCTTCGCTCTCCATGTACTCGCGACGCAGCTCCACAAAGTCATGTCGGGCGCAAAAGTCGCCATAGCACGTAGCAATGAGCGGCGTGGGCAGGCGTTCCGGCAGGGGAGCTCCGCTACGCAGCGACTGCTTCGCAAGGACAAGGACGGACATGATGTTGCTGATGCACGCGTCGTCGGCAATGCCTGAAGTCTTGATCAGACGCTGCTGGTACTCTGGGGGAAGAGTGGTACCGGCCAGCATCACCTTCGTGAGAGACTGGTTCATCGACATGAGGAGCTCTTGAACTCTGCGGAGGCTTGTCTTGTCAAAGGGCGACGTGCTCGTCTCGAACTTGAGCATGGCAATGGGGTCATTCAGCGAAGAGAGCGTCTGCCCCAGACCAAGGCCAGCTGAGGTGATGACATTTCTGACGCCGCTGTAATCATCACCGACGACAGAACCGCTACCCCAGTGAGAGACAAGCAGGGCATAGTGGTCGCTGATCTTGTGCAAGCTGTTGGCGAGCGTCTTTGCGACGTGGCGCGTTCCTGAAGGAGGCTTGGGCAGCATCTGCACAATCAGCGCAGCCGCGAAGCCAATAAGAACAGTCACCAAGCGTCTCCAGAAGGTCGAGTAGCCAAGGCCAGGCAGGCCATACACGCCGAGGTGGTGCATGTCCCAGCTATAGCCAATGACCATGGCAAAAGTAGACGCACCCAGTCCTGTGCCCTGCAGGTAAGCCTGCGGGAGCCATAGCCTCGCCCAGACAAAGAGGACAATTCCAAAAGGCAAAGCCGCACCCAGACCATAAGGGTTACCGCCGCCGGTGCCGGCACTAATGTACCAGATGACGAGACCTGCAACCCCACCAAAAACAGTTGCCACAGCGCGAGTGATGATGGAAAAGGTGAAATCAGACATGTACATAAGGATGCAGGTTTGTGCTGTGACGAGCGTCCATATTCCCTTTTCACCATAGTAGAAGCCGGCCGTACGAGGGATGACGGCGGGGACGGCGGTAGCAATGGTGACGGCGACAACACGTAGGGCATAGACGCTGCCAGGGGCAGTGAGCCAGCCAGAGATTGCGGCAACGGCTCTAGCTATCGAACTTCCGCGCTTCTTGGGGATACCATGTCCCTTGGACACGACTTTGATGCGTCTCTCGGCTTCTCTAGTTTGTCTTTGGATTCTGTCAGGGTCGGTGACGGTTTGGCCAGACAAGGCCGGCGCACCGGTTTCCTCGCTGGGGCTGGGCGTAAAATGACGTTTCAAAGGGCCCCAGAATTGATTGGTGGTTCGCGTCTCCAGGAGCTGGACGACCTCTGCCGTCAGCTTTTCGTAGGCGGTCGCTGTGGCAATAATGTGTTCTTCAATAACAAAGGCGATAACGAGACCCGCAATCTTTTTTGATTCGTCCTTCATCTCGGTCTTGAGAAGACCGTCGTCGTCGAATAGATTGCCGTGAATGTCGATGGCAGCCTTGGTAGTGTCTGCGATGCAAGCCTCGCGGACTTGGGTGAGTCTTGCGCCGATCTGTCTGAGGGCAATAGCGGCTTGAGGGAATCTGGCACGAGCATTCTTGGAGATGAACCAACGATTCATATTCACCAGGTTCAAAGCCTCGACAAGATGGCTTATGGCATCGGAGGTGGCATCCAAGACGGCCTCGGAGCTGCCGTGCAAGGCGTCATGCATATCGTCGGAGCCAACGATTGTTCCGGGAGCGATGAGAGCATTGATCAGGTCGGGGTTCTGGAGGATCTTGGCGCGACGAGGATCGCGGGGCTTGGCTTCCTTGCCGTCAGACGAGGCAGTCTGTGGTGTATTGAGCATATCACGAAGCTTGTCAATCTTATCTTGGCTGGAGACACGGGCGAGCTGAAAGTCGAGCAAGGCAAAAGTAACAGCCAAGACATCCTGGAACCTGATGTAGACTGACTTGACATCATCGGGGCTCCACTGCCCGCGGGATAGGTCCAAAGGAAGAAATGCGATATTTGGCTGAAGCTGGGCGTAGGCTGTGATGGCACGTCGCCTTGTCCTTTTGAGGTGATTGGTATCAAAGTCGAGAGAACCGGCAACAAACTGGCGGCCGGTCTGGATGGGGTAGTTGAGCATGACGAGCAGGTCTTGGATCTGACCGACGGCGACCTGGCTGGTAGACTGAGGGAAGATGAAGAGGGCGCAGGCAATGCCAATGGCGCAACCACAAGCGGCGGGCAGGACGACGACCTCGGGCAGGCGAGGCGTCCAGCGGGTGATGGTGGGACCGACGACGAGGAAGATGTCGGTGGCAATGATGCCAAAGAGCTGGGTGAGGACGGTCAGGTTGAAGGTGTAGCGCAGGCGGCTGATGAAGTAGACGAAGACGCAGCCCATGACAAAGTAGACGACGGTGATGCGGGTGTCGAGCATGAAGCCGTCGTGGATGAGGACCGTGGCAATGGCGGCCGTGTCGTTGCTTCCCGTGGCCTGGGCCGTGGCGCCGACCTGCTGCTGGAGAGCCTGGAGGCGGGCGTTGAGCTCGGCCGGGGAGCGGACGGCCTGGGCGGCCTTCATGGTGGCGAGACCCCATGCCCAGGCGAGGCACATGCCGAAGAGCAGGGAGAGGTAGCCGACGACGGCGACGATAAGATTACCGGCGGGCGGGATGATGTAGATGACAACGGAGGCGAGAAAGGTGGACTGGCCGAAGCGCTGCAGGCTGGGATTGATGACCATGAGGAGCGAGGCGACCCAGACGGCAATGATGCAGCGGAGGGTGGTGGTGAGGTCTCTGCGGTTGAAGTGGTCGAGCCATTGGGGGAGGCTTCGAGTCTGCGGCAGAGGAGGAGCAGGCGTGGGTGCAGAAGCATCAGCTGGAGATGTCTGCGACCCATGGTTCGATTGCTGTTGAGACTGCTGCTGCTGCTCATTCTTTTCCTGCTCCATCTCACCTCGGACGGCGTCGAGGCCGGAGGAGGAGGAGGCTTCCTTTTCCATCACGAGACAGCTTCCAATCAATGTCGAGAATTGAATTGAGCGGGCCAGTAGCCAATTGCTCAATACCGCAGAGAAGTGTTTGCGGTCGCCTAGCCGGCGATGTGTGGTTGTGGTTTTATTTACCTGCAAGCTCCGAGGCGAATGTTGGGTAGTTGGGTACTTGCATCCGGAGCGAAGTCAGCAGGAGAGCAGTTCGTCGCGGCAAACAACGGCCGGTCCAAAAAATTCCAACGGTGAACCGTTCAATGACCAAAGAGCTCCAGTAAATGACCTGAAAGAGCGGTTCCTTAAGGTGCAATTTTTTCCATTCTCGCCATCAAACGGATGCGACGTTTTGGGGGTTGCCCATGTGGAGCGGAGGAGCCGAGATCCTCCTGGCGCCACCGACAGGGGTTTTACTTTATTTATTATTTATTAAATTACCTATTAGAGGGCGCCGCAGACGGCGGAATCCGATCAGGGACATTATTACCGTTAATTAAACGCCACGACAAGGAAAAGTTGCTGGGAACGGCGATTTTGCAACATTGCCAGCTTGCGACTGAATAACCCGAGACACTGTACCGATTTTTCGGGCTCTAAATCTATACCTAATCTGCTGTTGCCGGGCTGATGCTGATGGGGCGGGTCATAGCTACCTACCTACCCAACTACCTAGGTAGGTAGGTAGGTATCTCATAAGCATTGGCTCGCCAGATGGATGCCAGATGGATGCCATATTTTAGCACCAATGAGCTGCTGGTGCGCTTTGTAAAGGACTTCCTCCCATATTAACTATTTCATATAGACGCCAAGGCTGCCAGCCCGTCTCGTTCCGTCGCGACAAACGCCGTAACCTCCTCGCTGGGAGACTTGCATTGCATATTAATTTTCACCGACCTCTCTTTCTCTTCTTTCATGACTAGCCGGATTTCTAGAAAAAGGGGCATCTTAATCAGCTCCTGGCCTGTCATACAAGTCCCTAGATGGAGCCTAATTTCTGCCTTTGCCCTGTCATTTACACTGCCGTGATCCAAACTATTCTCTTGCTCTCCTCGGCCTCACCAAGAAAAATTCTGCGTCGTGTATATTTGCCGAATACCACGAATATACTCTGCCTCAATATCTTGCATTCTTCTACTACAATTACAATGTCTGAGTCAAGTCTCGCTAACACCCGAGGGTCCCCATCTCGTCGGTACTCACCCGCGGGGCTCCGCAAACGACCAAAGAAAAAATCTACACCATACTTGGAGCCATCTCAACAATGAAGCAACGCCCTCGCCCTCGAAGCCACCCAGCCTCATCATAGACTCACCCATCTCCCCCCAAACTTACAAACAACTTCTCCAGCCATGACACCGCCATCATGAGCACCTCTGCCAGAATAGACGCCCTCGTCGCCTGGGCCACGTCCCACGGCGCCGTCCTCCACCCCTCGGTGCGCGTCTCCCACGACGCCGCCACCGGCCTCTCCTTTCGCGCCGTCCAGCCCATCCCCGGCGACTTTTCCGCCGCCATCGTGCATCTCCCCGCCATCCTCTCCCTCTCCTACCTCGACGCCGTCCGCCCCTCCCAACCCGGCCGCGGCACGTCGTCGACCCCGCCGCCGCCGCCGCTTCCTGCGGGCCTGCTCACCGCCGCGCTGCCACCGCACGTCCTCGGCCGGCTGCTGCTCGTCCGGGAGCACCTCGCCGGCGCGTCGTCCTTTTGGCACCCGTACATCCAGGCGCTGCCGCAGCCCGCCGACACGGGCTCGTGGACGCTGCTCCCGCCGTTTTGGCAAGACGACGACGACGCGGAGCTGCTGGACGGCACCAACGTCGAGGTCGGCCTTGCCCGCATCCGCGCGGACCTGCGCCGCGACCTCGCCGCCATTGCGGCCGCCCTGCGCGACGCCGGCGCCAAAGAGGAGACCAACAAGCGTCTCGTGGAGCAGTTCCGTCCGGAGCTGTACCGCTGGGCGTGTGCCATCTTTTCCAGCCGTAGCTTCCGCCCGAGCCTCGTGCTGTCCGACGAGCAGGCCCGTCTGCTACCGCCCGGCGTCGCCATGGACGATTTTTCTGTGTTGCTGCCGCTCTTTGACATTGGCAACCACGACATGACGGTGCCCGTCCGCTGGCAGCGCGACGGCGACGGCTGCGCGCTGCGGACCGGCCGCGCGCACGAACCCGGCGAGCAAGTCTTCAACAACTATGGCCTCAAGACCAACGCCGAGCTGCTCCTCGGCTACGGCTTCATGATTGCGCCGACTGACGCCCTCCATAACGATTACATCCACGTGCGCAAGCGCCGCGGCGGCGGCGGCGACGCCGACGACGCGCTCGCATCCGAAGAGTACCTCATCTCGGCGCGGCCCCTGCGCGATGCCAGCTCCGTCCTCGCACGGGACAAGCTGCCCGCAGGCCTCGACGCCGATTCCATCACCCCCACGTTCCAGCACGTACAGCCCGACATGGCCTGGGACATATTCACGTCTCTGGCGGGCGCTGACGCCTATAAGCGGCTCATTCCCGTCCAACACACCGAGGCGGACGCTGAAACTGCGGATCACGAGCGACGACGGCTGCTGCTGACGGGTAAAGTCGAGGGCGCATGCTTGCCGCTGTTTGCCCAGACGGCGGCCGTGATCCAGAACAAGGTGCTGCAGGAGCTGGAGCGCCTCCTGGAGACGGACGTCGAGGTGGACGCGGCCGACAAGGACCGGCTGACGCCGTGCCAGAGACTCGCGCTTGATTACAGGGATCGCTGCCGCGCGGCGCTGGAGAGCACCCTGGAGATGATGAATACCGATGAGACGCTGGCTGCTGCTATGGAAGCCATGGACAAGGACGAATAGCCCGCAACACGACGCAATGAGAATGAGATATGACCAGCGCGCAATCGAGGGCAAATGGGATCTCCGAATACAAAAGAAGCGCTGCTTGATTCAAATTATGGAGGTTTTTGCTTCATGTATATGTAAATCTACTCGTAACATTGCAGGCTCGAACACACTATATACCACACCCCATTTGCACAATGCATCTACCCACGCATGCAGTACTCTCAATGAAATTCGGCTTCGACACGACCATATCGCACACCGTCCACCTTGAGCTCAAATCCCAGTCCCGCGCTGTCGACAATCATCTCCAGCGTAAAGTCAAGATTATCAAACTCGACACCCCGCGTCGTCGTCAGTCTCGTAAACAGGCTGCGCGGGACCGCGTTCAGGTCCGTCGTCAGGGTGCAGACGTTGATGAGGTCGCGCGTAAACGCCGTAGGCGGCTCGTCAGCGTCACACGCAATCAAGTCGTCGGTGACAATGAGCGACTGCCCCGGGCGAAAATTGCGCGTGTAGTGAAACGCAATCGGCGAGAGCGGCGACAGGGACTCGCTCTTGGCAATATGCCACTGCATACGGTCCGACACCATCCAGCGCTCCCACAGCGGCGACCAGTACCGCTCGCTGACCGAGTGCCGGTCCTCGTCGTAGACGGTTGCGTACGAGGTGCCGTAGTGCATGCGCGACTTGCGCGAGATGACCATGTTGCCCTCCAGGCCCCGGAGCACCGCGCCCCGCACAACCGCTGTCCACGCGTACACTGGCTGCATCACCTCGATCGAGCTGCTCTCCTGCGTCGCCGTTGCCGTCGCATGAGTCGGGCGCTCGCTGTACGGGGGCGGCGCCGCGCTGGAAAAGTGGCTCTTGAGGCGGCGGTACAGGTAGTCGCTCTGGCCGAAACCGCCGACCAAGACGATGCCGGACACGATGGCGCCCTTGGCGCGGAGAGTGTCGACTTGGCCTTGCACGAGGTCGCACACCTCCTTGACGACGGGCTGAAAAATGTCCTTGACTTGTTCGGCCGTCATGACCAGGAATCCAGAGTCAAGACCAGCCTCTTCGTCATCAGCCAGACCAGGGAAGCTATTTCTGTCAGCTATTGAACGAAATGAGCAGCCAAAAATTGATGTACTCACGGGACATTAAACTCTTGGTGCTCTTCCTCGTTGAAGTTGCGCTTCACAAACTCTTCATAATACTTGAGGCCCATCTGCCATGTCTTTCCTTTCTTCGTCTTCATCTCATCGAACCGTGCCTGACCTAGTCTGCCGCGCACATGCTCTTCGAATCTGTAGTTGAGAAAGGCGCTACCGCACAAGCCACCGGTTCCGACCGCCGATTCCTGAACTCGCAAGGGCTTCAATGATTTGATTTCGTATGCAATAAGACTAGATATTTGTCAGTAAATGAGCTTTTACAAAGGGGATCAAGATCCTGACATACTCGACAGTACCTCCGCCAGCATCACAGACGATGAAATTATCACCGACGTTAAGGTGGTTTGGCTGAATAGCCTTGAGTGTGTATACAGCCGCGGCTTCAGGCTCGCTTATCATCTGAATCTCGGATCGGCTGCCCATACCTGCGCGCTCCGCCGCTTGCAGCGTTGTGTTCTTTGCAGCATCACTCCACACCGCCGGGCAGGTCAGCACAAAGTCAACCTTGGTCGACGCCATAAAGGACTCGCCGTAACGGCGCGTCAGCGTATCCATGGTGTGCTTGTAAATTTGTGTGAGGTAGTCGCTGACAGCATCGACAACATTCTTGTTGAAGCGCTTGAGCTGCGCGGCCGTGTCGAGCGGACTGACATAAAAGGGCAGCTTTTGCGAGCGGTCAAGAAACAGCTTGATGCAACGCAGTCGAGACTCTTCTGGCTTGAATTGGAAGCCCCATTTCACGTTGGGGTCGGTCTCTGCCGTTGTATTGGCGGGGAAGTCATACGATATCTCAGTTGGCACCTTGTCGGATGTGATGCCGTTGCTTCCAGGCCATGTTTTTATAATATCAATATCGTCGGGGTTGGATGTATACACAGCCGCCACACTACGTAGACGGTTAGCCGTCCGAAAAGGGCACAGACAAGGGCGCATAGAGACTCACCCAGAGAATGTAGTGCCAAAATCGACTCCGACAATTAATCGGTCGCTGATCGGAGGCTGCTCTCGCGTGGGTTCGCGCACAGGGCCATTGATGGCCTCGGTTGAGCTGGCCGTTGTGTGGCTGATGAAGAAGTTGCGGCTGTCCTGATTGCGCTGGCTGACATTTGGCCGCAGCGGCAGTGCAAGATTGACATTGCTTCTGCTGGGAAGGCTATTGTTCTGCATATTGCGCGCGAGGGGCTCTGAGTCTGGTAATAGGGTGTGGATCGCTGGCGTTAAACCGTGTACAGTGCCGCGAAGAGGTGTGCGCCGAGGTCAGTAGCGAGCGGTGACTAATTAGTAAAGTGCCATGCTCGACGGGAAATTTATCCTTCTTTTCGTGCAGACAGCTTCGCGCCAATCTTTTTGTCTGTTTTGTCGTGAGTTTGGCCCCGTAGGTGGGTGAGCAGGTCTCTAGAAGCTTACCCCCCAATCTACGATGAAAGAGTGCCTGGCGCACTGTCACCACCGCAAGCGCCTTGCCAACCGTTGGGCAGCCGAGTAGCCGCAAGGTGAAGTCGTGCGCAAAGAGACTATTTTCTGATCGAATGTTGCGAATCGTCTTCGCCAACACAGCGCACGACCGTTGAGCGTGAGACTGGGCTCGTCGTGCCCGTCTAACCAGATGGCGGGGTGACGACAAGTGGCACACTGACTGAATCGTGAGCTGGTCAAGGCAGCGGAAATGAAAGACGCAGCAGAGCGAGGGGATGCAGATTCAGTTCCTTTGTAAAACGCCTAGGCAGATAAGATTTCTCTTCAGAGATATCTGACCGCTTATGAGCTCGCCAGCAGGGGCAATTTATCCTGTTGCCTGTTGCTAGCCAAGGATGGACCTGAGGTGGCTCTTGGGGACACGAGCTCTGAAAACCCCGAAAACCCCACCAAAAGCACGCTTCATCCCCGCCAACCTTGCTATTACTGCGGCTCACAGCCTTGTTGCCTGTTGTCTGCACGTGACGTTTGACGAACCTGATACAATATCAGCTTGACCTATTCATAATGTTGGTTACAATGCGATCTACCGAGGGCATATCACTTTTATTTTTGAACCCATTTTCTCCAGACAGGTATTCATGGCATTAAGGCAGGATCGCTTCGATTTCTTCGATTCATCTTCTAAGCCTTCCATGCAGAGCCCGTCCGCATCATCCCTCCTCTTCCAACAAAAGCGCATATTAACTACAGGTATAGTATATAAATATAGATTCTGCCCAAAGCAATCATGCCATTTCTTCATCCAGCTGACACCTGTGATCCAGAGAGACGCAACAGGCCTTCAACAAGGGAATATAGCTCGTGTCTGGGAAGGACTGCTATTCAGGAAATGACCAGAATTGTCGAGTAGATTATTTTACCGGCAGAACAGTGCCAGTATGACGAGTCCAAACTCAAAGTTCCTGTCTTGCTTCTTTTTTTGCATCCTGCGTAGCGTTCTTTGGCTACTTGCCGCAACCCAATGGGAAAAACTCCGTGCACCGTAGAAAAAGAAAAACCTCCCTGAGATATAGGAGAGTAGTGTGTAAAAATTTAACAAAGGAAACAGCAGTGGTGAGTATTTCTCTTGGAGCCGAAGATTGTAGAGGCCTTCCCAGAGTCTCAACCAGACAAGTCTATAGGGGGGGTATTGTGAAAAATTTGTGTATGTAGGTCGCTGCAGATGTGAAATAAATCCAAAGCTTGCAAGTTGAACGAAATTATGTCGCAGAAAAAGGAAATATTAGAAGGGGTTGATAGTAAATGAGTGTGTAGCGATTGGTCGAAAGTCCGGTACAATGGCCAACATGATCGATGCAAAGGTAGTACAACAAGGGTAGAGTTGTCATGTCAAGGCTGTGTCGGCATGTATAGGTGAAAATACGTGAAGGCGGTGGCATCGATGCACAGAGCATCAACTCCAAAAGCTGCCACAGTTCTCCAATGACTTATATCCGATTGCCGGCCGCCCAAAGGTTGTTGGAGCTGGAAGAATTCCATTCGCCGCCCTCATATGGTGGCGTGGGCCACTTGTATTGGCTATTATTCTTCTTCCCGAGGTCCAATGGTCTCGGAGTCATGGTTTCGCTCCCATCAACAAACAGAATCTGACTGCCGCTAGCGGATGGTGATGGGCTAGGGTACGATTGCGATGTCAAGCCAATGTTGCTGATGGATTGGCGAAGAGGCTTGCGGCTGGTCCCGTCCAGGCGGTTCATGGCATGCTGCGTGGAGTTGAGGACTTCGTCCAGCAGCTCGTCTTCTTCAGCGGGTGCCTCGTACTGGTGAATACCGTGAGTTGCCTGTGAACGACGCGTGCGGCTTGAGATTGGACCGCCCCGCGCAGCACTGAGTAGGTTATCGACAGAGCGAGGCTGCTGTTGAGGAAGGGAATGATGTCGCTTGAGCTTGCTGGCAGATGAAGTATGGTGCATAGGAGGAGCTGGGGCACTGCCGTTCTGCGGGTTCTGGAGAGCACGACCAAGCGAATCGTACACCTCAGGCTTTGGGGCCACAGATTGATCCATAACCAAGGATGACCTGTTACTGTTCCAGGGCCCGCAGCCGACCTGTGCCTCCATCTCTTCAAAGGCGGGCGAAACGGGGGTCTGATGGCGACCAGAGAATCGACGGGCGCGCTTGCGAAGATGCGAGAAGAAACTCTCTTTTTGGCCACTAGGGGGCGAGGCAAGACCGCTCTGGCCATTCAGTGCACGCTCAGCCTGCTGGCGGTGCATTTCGGTGTTATAGTTGTTGGTGCTAGAAGCGACAGAAAGTTGTCTGCCGAGCTTCTTCTTCTCTTGCGTGACACCAACGGGTGGTGGGGCATCGGCTGGTCCATTGTTGCCACGAGCTGTAACGGCATCGGAGAGTGGCGAGATGGGCCGGATGCTGGGAAGAATAGGCATAGGAGCGACGTTGGACAGACCATTTGTCCATGTGCTACGCTTGCTTGTGCGCGACGATTTGAGGTCGTTGGAAGAGGCAGCGTGTGCCACAGCCGGCCGTGGGGCAGGGTCTTTGGCAGCCACTGTCTCGGGAGCTTCACTTCTACCAATGAGTGACTTGCGGAACCAGGACGACCTCGATGAGGTGATTCCCGAGGATGACTCCTTGGCTGGGCGAGCAAGGTCGGACTGCTTGCGGCCGAGAATCTTGGAAGCAGCCGACCTGGGGCGAAGAGGGTCGACGCCGTCAGCGAAATATTCGTGTGCCAGGGCCTGTGCAGATGTAGGGCGGGCCTTTGGATCCCACATCAAGCACCAAGTGACAAAGTTGGCCAGGGATGCAGGCCATTGAGGAGCCTGCAGAATTGTGTCGATGGCGTGGGGAGCCATCTTGGGGAAGGAGAAGCCAAGCTTGCTAGCGAGTCTGTTACCCTCTCTCCACTCTCCACCGCCAACGCGCTGGCCGGATTTGTTGTGCCAATTACCAGGGCTACCCATGATCTCGCAAACTCGCCAGACCTGGTCCACTTCATTTCCTCCAGGGAAGAGCGGTTTCAGGGTGGCAATCTCGACAGCCATAGCACCAACAGCCCAGATATCGACAGGGGCAGAGTACTCGCCAGCTCGAAGGAGAACTTCGGGCGCGCGGTACCATCTCGTAGAAACGTAGGTTGTATATGGCAGCTTGGAGTGGGTCTCGCGGGCTAGGCCGAAATCTGCAAGCTTGACTGTGTATGCTGGTGGTGTTGAGGGCGGTGTGACGAGGGCGGAGTAGCGTCGGAAGGAGTTTGACGACTCTTGATGTGCGGAGGTAGATACGAGAATGTTTTCTGGCTTAATGTCTCGGTGGAAGAACTGGTGGGCGTGAATGTGCTCGAGACCGTGCATAATCTGCAACAGGATGCTCTTGACGCTAGCATTGTCGAGAGACTTGTGGTCACGGGCCTTCATGAGCTGGTACAAGTTGCCTTCCATATATTCCATGCAAATGTGCAGCTTCTTGCTGTACGGGTCGAGGAAAATATCCAGGGCCGGGACAAGGTGAGGATGAGGAGGAATGGTTCGGAGAAAGACGACTTCGCGGAGCTCGAGACATGGCTGTAGCGAGTCAAACGTCTTCTTCATAGACTTGATGGCAACCTGGGGAGCAGCAGTCAGCATCATGGTGTGGATGGGGGCAGGAGTGCCAACGAGGGTCAACATACGACGGAGCCGCGGCGGGCGACATTGGCACCAGCAGTGCGGACTCTGGCCAGGACGACACTACCAAAAGAGCCATCACCAATTTCCTTAAGAACCTCGAAACGATCCTCGAGAGCCAGCGAGTTGTGGGGCTGGCCACGGTGGGTGAGGTCGCCAACAACGGTCATTTTGAGGAAGCTGTGAGGGGTGTTGGTGGTCTGCAGAGGATATCTGCAGGTCTGATAGGTAGGGATAGGGATCCTATCAGGTCAGACCAATTCGAGCCTGAGGGAGGACCGTGAGTGGGCTCAGCGGAAGAGCCTGCGATCTATTGTGGTTGCATGCAAAGAGAGGTCTGGCGAAGGCGTCGGTGAGAATGGATTGAGTCGCGTCGAGTCGAATTGACGATGATGCGTGGCGGTTGGTGTTACGTCGAAGCAGCGTGTCTGTGGCGGGATGATGCAGAAGGATAGTTTCTGTATGCAAGACACAGATGCGAAATGGAAATTGGACGCAGAGCACGGCTCATGCGAAGAAAGGAGCGACTGGAGTGAGTGTAATTGCAGAGTGGATAGCGTTGATATTAGGGGAAAAGGAGATCGTTGGCGTCGCCGCCAGGGTGTGTGGTGGTGGTGGACTGGTGGTGTGAGTTATGCGTGTGCCGCCCTCGGGTACCTGGAAGCTGCGGAAACGCGGCGGATATTAGTCCCGTAGTGCGCGGTGGTTCCTGGACTGGTGTGATAGGGGGTTGAGCCAAAGAAGCCGTTTCTTGCGTCGACAAGCGATCGCGTGAAATGGGTTCAAGGCTTTGAGGGAAATCAGCGAAAAATGTGATGTTTGCGAGCAAGTGAGAGGCAACGGTGAAAACGGCGCAGGTGAGACGAAGAGGGAGGGAGGGGAGCGGGCGTACCTAGCTTGGTACCGCAGCACACGGAGGTAGCCTCAGGTAGGTAGGTACCTAGGTAGGTAGCGACGGTGACAGTACCAGTGTTTACATAGGTACAGGTAACTTGGAGCAGCAAATACATGGCGGTTGCATGGTGACTTTGCTGAAAACTACCTAACTTGTGGCCCACTATGATTTTGGGGAAGGGGGGGCGCACTGAATCGCAGTAGCTGAAAGGACTGCCAAAATTCAGACAAGGCACAGTGTTGCGGCGAGAATGTGGGCGTGGCCGCGTGGGGAATGTCAAGGGGGCGAGGCCCGAGGGAACAACGTCAAGCCATCAAACAGCGGAGGGAACAAGAAAAAGGGGACTCGCTGTCCAGTCGCTTGTCACGACGGCAGCAGCGAGGCCCAGTGCGAAGCCTACAGCAGCCATTGGTAGGCTGAAGGGCCTGGTCCTGAGGCAATGAGGGTAGACGTGCCGGGCCGAGATTCAGGAATCCTTCTTTTCGTTTCTTTTTTTAAATATACAAGAGTCCATCGATAGGTACGGATTAGAGAGTGCAAGTAAAGCAAGGGTATCGCCGTTACCAAAGAACTACAGATACTTGAGTGTCTTTGTGCCACAGGCTCGCGCAATGGGCTGGTACAGTGGTACCTGAGCCGACAGTCTAGTTGAACGCGAGGTCGTATCGAGTTGGACTGAGAAGGAAACCGATATTCAAATAATTAGAGCAAATAAGCAAAGAAAATACAAATGTGTCACAGGGCGCGTGAGAAAAGCAACGATGTAAGAATTACCTGGCAACTAGTACGAACACACGAGTACCGACCTCGAGCGTGAGCCTGTGGCCTGGTGGCACGTTGGCACACAAGAACAGCAGGGGTGTTCAAAACTTCAGGGGCAGCCTGGGTCAGGAGCAGTTGACCAGGTAAGGTACACGCGCAAAAGTATCGAGGTACTGCTACAGCGTGCCTGATGAGAGACCCATCAGAGGGCGGAAGGCGGGTTCAGGGAGATACCTGGGTTTCATACCGTTGCTGCAGCGGTCGTTAGGGTCCCTCGACGGGGCTCGCTGCGTGCCGCGGAAGCCACCCGTGGCCGCACAGTTGGGCCGCCAGGTACAGTGACCAGCCATGTCAGGGCGCGCGCCAGAAAGCGGGTACCCCCGACCGCCACCCAAGTCAATGTTGCTCCTCACTGCTCAGTCAGCACCATCATAGGTTGAATCGATTTTTTTTGCTTTGTTTTTT
This sequence comes from Beauveria caledonica, assembly GCA_030777785.1. Taxonomy (NCBI): domain Eukaryota; kingdom Fungi; phylum Ascomycota; class Sordariomycetes; order Hypocreales; family Cordycipitaceae; genus Beauveria; species Beauveria caledonica. The sequence continues at coordinate 28,172 of JAPFSE010000224.1, read as the reverse complement.
TATTTTCTTTCCTTTTTCTGTTTTTCCTTGTTATTTCTTGCTTGTTTTGCCATCGCACTTTTTATGAGCAAGAAAAAGTAAACAAACGGCCACGGGGGCCAGAAAAGCTGGAGTATGGGTACGTACCTGTGTCCACACAGTGCAGGCCAAACAAGATGAGGGTCCAGCACCACGTCACCGTAACAGAAAATATTGATGTCCCCGTCCCGACTCCCCGGAAATACCTATCCATCTCCAAGACAAGACGACGAGAAATCAGAGCAAAAAAAACTTGAAAGCGCGCCGACTTGTTCATGAGAGAAAAAAAAAAGACCGGCGAGTGGGGTCATTCGTGGAGCATTCAAAAGCGGACCGTCCTGACAGGAACCGGACGCAGCTTGGCAGACTTCTGCTCTTTGGGCACCGTCACCCGGTCGCCTTATTATCGATTTCGGGCCACCAAAGCCAGCTTTAGCGCTTCTTTTAGCACTTTTTAGGCGGTGAGTTGGCCTAGCAAGAGGCTACCGAGCCCTGTGTCATGTCGATTTCTATCGTCCTCATGGTATCACTTATCATTCATTATTCGGTTGCCAGGTCGCCAGGCTTTCGGCCAACCGGCTTGTACCTCTTTTAACACGAAATGCCAATTGAATACACGGGTGCTACAGCTCCTCGTCATCACATGACGCACCGTCACTTGTTGTCATCAACGAATCACGCCGGCCCATCGCGTCGCGGTTCGGACCGTACAACCAAGTTGACTTTATGTAAACACGGCAGCGCAACTACTTAGGTATTTCTGGACAGCCATGGCACTGTAACTACCACTACGGCACACTCTCGTCAGCAAAGAGCCTCGCCTCGCCTCGCCTAGCTCACTACATCTCTGTAGCATGAGTGTCGCTGCATCAGTGGGATAGGCCGCCTGCCAAGCATCATGGAAGCGCCGGAGCATTGATGGTGGCAAAGGCTCAGCACATATTGCAGACCGCAGCCTTGTAAATTTTTAGACCTGCCGAGGAGATGGCCACTTGCGTACACATAATTAACACACTTGTAATAGAGCGCACAAAACACATGAGGTCCCAACGTAGTTTGTATTCTTGTTATGTAACCCTCGACTTATGTACATGCCAAAAAACAAGTTGTCATTTTCTGCGGCAGTCTGCTGGTGAGACTGAACTCTGTCGATAAACCGCCATAGGACCGCCCGACGTGAAGTCTCTCGTCTCCTCCATGTGCCACAAACACGAAACGGTACGCAAGAACCCAACTGGTCTGCCTAGCACGACGGATAGCTCGGATACTGGCCGCAGCAGACTCTCTTGCACCACGTATAGCAATTCTTTATGGCGCAAGTTGGTGTATTGCACGTTGTCATACAACCTGGCCAGTCGGTGTATCTCTTTTCGAGTCCTTCCTCGTTGCCAATAGGGCTAGCCACGGCAAGGCCAGCAAAGGCGGCGACGAGAATAGTGGTGGGCTTCATGATTATGAAAAAGGTGATATTGATATTGTTGAAGAAAAGAAGAGATATGAGTGTGGTTGTCAAAGTAGATTGATGCTCCAAACTGAAATACAGGTGGAATCATCAAGACTATTTATACTTGAATTCGAGATATCTACTCAGTTCATCAACTGCAGAAGTCGGCCGTCTTCGTCCCCCCCCATCTGGCATGCTACCACAGAAAAAGAATACATCTATGTAGTTTCTATGCATGGAACTGGAGATGTATGCAGCAAGTTGGGTTGAGGTTTTCAGCTGAAGCTGTAAATTGAGCAGCAGACTTTAGCTTCGGCCTGTCGGCGTACATAGGCATAGTCACGAGCTTATTTAGTAGCCTAATAATCGCCTTTCATCTCTCCTGATTGCGGATATCGTGCATCTGGGTGGAGCCGTAGACTAATAAACGGTCGTCTATCTGACAAGATAGGAATAGCATTCTGCCTGTGGCTGTGATGCTTCGCCTGCAAGTCGCGGTCCAGACTTGCTATGCCGCTGCACAGGTGGTTGACAGATGCCTGGTCAAGAGAACCGGGCACTTGAAAATAACTAGCGTGTTGAGCAAAATGTGACGGGTCTGATGGCACAGGAACTACTCATTTCGCCGAAGGCTTTCCATGCAAGAAGAAATAATAGTCGTGCCTAAGCCATATTATACCCAGATATAACTACATATTATATCCTGCATCCATCACCGTGCAAGAGTATTGGACCACCGCACCCCACTATCTTGTTGCAAATGCCGAAGCTCGCTTCCAGCCAAGAGCCGTCAGCATACGTCGGTAGCCGGCTGCTGACATACTCGACGGCTCCCTCTTCTTTTCCTTCTTTTCCATTTCTTCTACTTCGGTGGGGCCTTTGAGTGCTACGACCACCTTGTTCAATCTCAAGTGTCACATCAGTTGTCTTCTGCGTCTTTCTTGCAACAGAACTTGCACTTGTCGAGTCTACAATTGCGCCACGACACGCACAGTTTGCTTCAACTCTAGAGTCAACTGGCGAGAAGCATATCGAGAGAAGGCAAAGTGAAAGCCTTGTAGAGCTGAGCCACAACAAGGGGGCAAGAATTCGCAGAGGCGAATCTTCAGAAAAAGACATTGACAGAGTTACACATGGCGTTCTCTTGTCCACATCGCGGTGCCTTGCGTTGCGCAGGTACGCGCTGTCAGCTGTCAATTTTTCTCAAGAATTGACGAAACAAATCGGTTGTTTCTGCAGAATCTGCATTTCTTTTTTCAATATGTTTTCTTTTCTTGGCCAATTCTCCCTCCACCTCGCCACGCCGTCTTGGCGTCATTGCGAGACAAGTCGCTGCAAGTCCCCTTTGCCACCCACTGACTGGAAACAAGAGACAACGACGACTGATATCAAGATAAGAGGCGGATGTGATGGAAATGTTTCATACCGATGGGGGCATTGAATCGCGCGCATGAGCCAGTGTACTGAAACGCATTCGATGCCTGTTTCGAAACTCGAAATGAGGCTGCCAGCCGCCCACTGCCATTGTCACCCACTGTTGCCACTGCAAGTCTGCGGGTGAGGCGACCCTCTATTTTAGGCACTTGCTTACCTAACTAAGGAGGGCCTGAGGATGTACCTCTGATCAGTACCTATCCTTCTCGCATTACAACATGCCCACCTTGCTCAAGCTGCTCATCATCTACAATTTTTCCAGATGATGCCGATCATAAATTTTTGCTAGGCAGAAGTTTTTCCCTATTACTACCGTACTGAGTCGGGCCTCATGGCCGCGATTCGTCTGGTAATAAACTTGTCCAGATCAGCCGCTCGCTCGTGACTGGTCAGGATCGGACTAGGTGATGACTACCTACTGTAGGTACTGTACGTACATTCAGCCCTGCTGACTACCATGCCTGCTTGTACACACGACACGCCCGACAACGGCAGCGCCCAAACAACAAATAATACATGATCCGGCTGCTGGTCATCGCGCACGCGTAGCCATCATTGTTCTGAACCTAGCTTTGGCTCTACTTTGCCTCCTGCTCGCCCAGTCTCCCCTCGTCCGCCGCAGGACGCGACGCACCTTTTGGCCACCGCGGATGCGGGCCAGCCAAGCACCAAGCTTGCCAACGCCAGGCACTTCTGACTCCTGAGTAGCTACACACAGATATCGTGAACATTGCGGCGACGCCGAGACCACAGCCGCAACCCCTCAATTCAGTACTGCGGCGACAACACGCCATCGGTCGGCGAGCCACAATGGGCTCTCAAGATTTGACGCCTCATGGCCCTGCATCGCCAGACGAGCCGCTCAGCGAGGCGGCTCAGGAGAGCGGCCTGCATATCCTGGAACCGGAGCCAGATCGGGAGCTGGACCCGATTCGGGAGGACTCTCCGCTGCTCGCAGCCAGCGGTGCTGATGGAGGTGGCGCCGGCTCCGATGGACGGACGCAGGCTGCCGACCCCAGCCAGGCCACCATGAGTGTGTGGCATCTCACACTCTTGACGCTCGCCATCGGTGGCTTGCAAATCGCTTGGTCTGTTGAGCTGTCCAACGGCTCGCCCTACCTGCTCTCGCTAGGCTTGAGCAAGTCTCTCATGGCCCTTGTCTGGATTGCTGGTCCCCTGACGGGCACACTGGTGCAGCCCTATGTTGGCATCCTCAGTGACAACTGCCGCATCTCGTGGGGTAAGCGCAAACCATTCATGGTCGGCGGTACAATCGGCACGGTTCTCTCGCTCTTGTTCCTGTCCTGGGTCAAGGAGATTTTGGGTGCTATCTTGTCGCTGTTCGGTGTTCAAGACGACTCGCAATTTGCCAAGACGACCATTATCGTGGCCGCCGTCGTTGGCATTTATGTTCTTGATTTTGCCATCAATGCTCTCCAGGCGGCCATCCGCGCCTTCATTGTAGATTGTGGTCCAGCGCATCAACAGGAAGCGGCCAACGCAATGGCCAGCCGACTTATTGGCATCGGCAACATTCTTGGCTTCATTGCTGGCTACGTCAACTTGACCAAGCCGCTCTGGTTCTTTGGTCACACTCAGTTCCAGATTCTCTGTGCCATTGCCAGCATATCCTTGACAATCACAGTTGTTATCAGCTGCGTCTCTGTACATGAACGGGACCCGCGCGAAAATGGCGCGGCCGCACCAAAGAATCCAGGAATCTTTGTCTTCTTCATCACACTCTTCAAGTCGATCCAGCGCCTGCCCCCACAGATCAAGCGCGTTTGCCAAGTGCAGTTTTGCGGTTGGGTTGGCTTCTTTCCTCTGCTGTTTTACTCGTCGTCTTACATCGGCGAGATATACGTTCAGCCGCACCTCGAGAAGAACCCTCACATGACACCAAAAGAGCTTGATGAGCTTTATGAGCAGGCTACTCGCATTGGATCCTTTGCGCTCCTCGTGAACTCGATCGTGAGCCTTCTCACGAATGTACTCCTGCCCTTCTTTATTGCGCCCACATACGATAGCCAGGCAGCCATGAGCCAGCCTGCGCCAGCGTATCACCAGCGACGCAATCAGAAACGCACCATGCTCGACCGCCTACGCATTCCCGGATTTACATTGAATAGAGCTTGGTTCGGATCTTTGGTCCTCTTTGCCGGAGCCATGCTATGCACACTAGTTGTACAATCCGTGGAAGCTGCCACCGCACTGATTGGTATTGCTGGCATCACTTGGGCCATGACCCTGTGGGCTCCTTACGCCATCATCAGTGCCGAGATTAGCCACCGCGATGTGCTGCAGCGCGCTCAGAAGCAGCAACGGGCGCGGGAGCCAGCCGAGCTCGCATCTCTAGAGCGACTACAGAGCGAAGAAGTAGCCCCCGTCGTTGAAGACGGTGAGGACCAGGATGAGGCGGGTGTTATCATGGGCATACACAACATGTCTATTGCGGCGCCACAAATCCTCGCCAACGTAGGATCCAGCATCATCTTCAAGATTTGGCAAAAGCCGCGCGGCACGCCTGGCGACACGAGCATTGCCTTGGTGCTGGCTCTTGGCGGATTGTTCGTTTTAGCATCGGCATTTTACGTCAGGGACCTGGACGGGAAAAGCGCATCTACAGCCAGTGTTGGGGAGGACGAAGAGCACGCGGTGGCACCTCGCTAAGTAGGCGAGCCTATACCCAGAACGGTATCTTGGGTGCTCGATTCGAGTAGTGTATTTCGTTTGGCGATGGAGCTGCCATGATCCCATTCCCTTGAGCGACTTGACGTCTTTGACTTTTCGAATATTTGAGCAATTTATTATTCCATGTAAGGAGTTGTATATGACCCTGCTTATTACCATATTTCACTCGTACAGTGCTCTGTTTATTTTGGCTCCTCTTGGTCTGCATAGTGTACACATTGTATTCAAACATTTAAGCGGCGACCTTGTTGCCGGCCTTGATGAAGAGAGCGACGATGGCACTGATGCCAGCCAACCAGGTAAGGCTGCGGACGGGCGCGGCGTTGCGGTTGGCGCCGAGCTGGACGTAGACAAAGACATAAGCGAAGCGGCTGATGACGTAGCCAATGGTCAGGCGGTTGAGAAGGGGAGTTTCGACACCCGCGGCGTTGGCGGCGACGACGGCCGCGGCGTAGAGGCCGATGGTCTCGAAGCCATTGTCGGAAGCAGCCTTGGCGCGTGCGACGCGCTGCTTGGCCTGCAACGGGCACTGTTAGCGCGGAAACGAGACGAGGGAGGAGCTTTGAATTGGTCAAGATGCAAATTGCGTCGACCAGTTTTCCCTCAAAGGCGTACCTCCTTGTCGATGGACTCGCTCTTTTCAACGTTGTCCCTGAGGCTGCGGGGGTAGGCCTTGTCAAAGTTGTCCTTGGCGCCAGTAACGGCGATGACGTGAGGCAGCATGCAGGCGACGAGGGCCGCAGGAACCTGCGCGTGTTAGCGGCCGAGCCTTTTGGTTGAACATTTCATCTAGGAGTAAGACACGCAGAACGCAAGTCGCGGCGTGCAATGGAACAGTGCGCGTGTGCGGTCGAGAGCTTCGGAGAAGGCGTACCGTGTAGTAGGAGAGGTTCTTGGTAACGTCGAGACCAAGAAGAGAAGCCATTGCGACGGTTGTATGTATGTGTTTACGAAAAAAAAACTGCGACTTGCAGAGGGTATGACTGGGCAGGATTTGGGTTGAGAGAGGAGGACAGATATGAAATGGACAAGACGGCCACGCGGCGACGCAGAAGCTTAGCTCCCACCTTGTGAGCTGACAGCCTTGTAAGGCCGCCGCGAGCTCGGACGGTGAGCGTCAGTGGACTTTTCCGGTCCAAGTAGCACTCGGATCATCGGTCCCAAATTTCCTCCATCCAGCGACGGGCGCGGCGCACCTGGTGGACGGGGCGACCAGCTATTGGACGGAGGCGGGCGGCCAGCCATTCTGCCGGTTGCCTGCTCGGCCGAATTCTAGTTCCATCGTTGCCTGTTTACTAGCAGTGATTGATTGGCAGAGCGGCCAGTCCTTGAACTACTTGATGTCCGGACATCCTCAAGCATTACTAGCCCAAGTCAATCAATGTTGGCCTCAGTTGCCAAGGCGAGTCATCGGACTTGAACCGGAACAGGAGGAAATGTTTCCGCAGCGGCAACCTCGAAACAGAGATGCTGGTTTTCAAGGTCCTTCCTTCAAACGCTCAAACGGCCACAAGTCATAGACTATGTCAGAGCAAGAAACTTGCGAAGCTTGTACTCGTCATAGTAGCAGACTATGGCCGGTGATGTAGGGTACGGACGTAGATCTAGGTACCGGATCATTCTAGTTATGCAAGAGTGCGACCGAGGACAGCGAAGAAGATAATAACTAGTCTAATCTAATTGGTAGTATGTATTCTGCAACTCAGAAAGAGAACCTGCTCGCTTGCGACATTTCGATAATAGTCGAGCTGGGCGGGAGCTCTCTTTGCTGCGCGACTCGGAAATGTTGAGTCAGCAATTACTTTGATGTTGAACGGGATTCAGTATCATACTCATTATCCATCAATATTGACATTGTTAGCTTCTTTTGGCTATCAACAACTTGCCAACGGTATGCCGTATTGTGTCTATTTATTCCCGGCATGGCTTGGCGGGCAGCGGGCAGCGGGCAGCTGGTAGACACCATCTAGAATGGTGGGGTACGACCTACCTTATGACTCCACCAACAGTGGCCGCAAACTGGCAAATTTTCTGCATCTTCACTTTTGCGACGACAAAATTTACAATCTTGGCGACAATTTATTGCATACCTTATTGCACTGTTCATCCCATTACACCGCCTAGAAGACACATGTTATAGCGCCGGGCACTGCTGCTCGCTCTCTCGGCGGCATGGCGCACGTTCACGATGCTGGTGTCAAGCAGCAGCTTGTTGACAAGGTGCCCAAGCGCTTTCGCGGCATCAAGTTTGGCATTCAGTCGAACCAAGATATTTCCAACCAGGCCGTGACCGAGATTTCCAACCGACTGCTTTACGACATCGAAAACAACCGTGCTCCATACCAGAACGGACCCCTCGATTATCAACTCGGCACCTCGAGCAAGACGGGCAAATGCGCCACTTGCAACGAATCCCTGCAAAACTGCAACGGCCACTTTGGATACGTCAGGCTTCCTTTGCCCGTCTTCCACGTAGGCTATCTGCGCTTCATCATCTCCATCTTGCAGGAGATTTGCAAAGACTGCGGCCGAGTCCTGCTCGATGAGCCACAGCGCCGACAGTTCCTCTCCGAGCTCCGCCGACCCTTCATCGACAATCTGCGACGCACCCAGATATGCAAGAAAATCAACGAGCAATGCAGAAAGACCAAGAACTGCCCTTACTGCGGCTCTGTCAATGGACAGATCCGCAAGTTTGGCGTCTTGAAGCTGGTGCACGACAAGTTTACTTCCTACAATAAATCCACAGCCATCAAAAAGGTCCCGCCTGAAAGCAAGATTCTCTTTGACGCGTCCTTTACCGAAGCCAAACGCGAGAACCCGGAACTCGAAAAGCATCTGCGCAAGGCCATGGAGGATCTCAACCCTCTGCGAGTCTTGAACCTCTTTAAGCTGATTACTGCTACCGACTGCGAGCTGCTTGGCCTCAACGCCACAGAAGGCCGACCGGAAATGTTCATATGGCAGTTCCTGCCTGCGCCGCCCGTCTGTATTAGGCCGTCTGTTGCACAAGACAATGCCAGCAACGAAGACGACATTACCACAAAGCTCGCGGATATTGTCTGGGTCAGCGGCATGATTCGATCGGCGTTGCAAAAGGGATCCGCAATCCAAACCATCATGGAACAATGGGAGTACCTTCAGACTCAGATCGCCATGTATGTCAACAGTGATGTTCCTGGCCTACAGCAGCCCGGCTTCGGCAAAGCCATGCGAGGATTCTGCCAGCGTCTCAAGGGTAAACAGGGTCGCTTCCGTGGTAACCTGTCTGGTAAGCGTGTCGACTTTTCTGGTCGAACCGTCATTTCTCCTGATCCCAACCTCGGCATCGATGAGGTCGCCATCCCTCAGCTCGTCGCCAAAAACCTCACATATCCCGAAAGAGTCCAACGCCAAAATATAGCCAAGCTGCGGCAATGCGTCAAGAATGGCCCAGATGTTTGGCCAGGAGCGCAGAGCGTCATCAAGATGGACGAAGGGGGCTACAAGATTAATCTCAAGTTCGGTAATAGAAACATGGTCGCGCGAGATTTGCGAATTGGCGATGTTGTCGAGCGTCACATTGAGGACGGCGATATTGTTCTCTTCAATCGTCAGCCCTCACTACACAAGCTCAGTATCATGAGCCATCTTGTCAAGGTGCGCCCTTGGAGGACTTTCCGACTCAACGAGTGTGTTTGCAATCCTTACAACGCCGATTTCGACGGCGACGAGATGAACCTTCACGTTCCACAGACAGAAGAAGCCCGTACCGAAGCCATCACTTTGATGGGTGTCAGACACAATCTTACAACTCCAAAGGACGGGGCGCCCATCATTGGAGCCACTCAAGATTTCATCACAGCTGCCTTTCTACTCAGCAGCAAAGACAGATTCTTTGATCGCAAGACTTTTACATACATGTGCATGCACATGCTCGAGACCAATACGCGTTTCGACCTCCCGCCGCCCACCATTATTGCCCCAGTCGCGCTGTGGACTGGAAAACAGCTCTTCAACGTCATGATGCGACCAAACAAGGAATCAAAGATCAGAATCAATTTCGAGTCCAAGTGCAAGACGTTTTCTGGCAAGTCCAAGAATATACCCGACATGGACTCCAACGACGGTTGGTTGGTGGTCCGCAACTCCGAAGTCATGTGTGGTGTTATGGACAAGGCGACAGTAGGAACTGGAAAAAAGGATTCCGTCTTCTATGTCATGCTGCGTGATTTCGGAGCAGACCATGCTGCAACAGCCATGAATCGCCTGGCCCGGCTATGCGCTAGAACTCTGACAAACCGAGGCTTCTCTATCGGTGTCGGTGATGTCTTCCCCACCGGAAGCCTCACTGCAGAGGTTGAGCGTCTCGTGTCGATTGCCTATGCACAGTGTGATGATCTCATTGAAAATTTCAAAGCAGGCAAGCTCGAGAAATCACCCGGCTGTAACTTGGAACAGACGCTGGAAAACTCCATCTCTGGTATCCTTTCCAAGGTCAGACAGCAGGCTGGTGACTACTGTGTCGATACGCTGAGCCGCAACAATGCCCCGCTCATCATGGCCAAGTCCGGCTCCAAGGGTTCGGATATCAACGTCGCTCAGATGGTGGCCCTGGTCGGGCAGCAAATTATCGGAGGTCAGCGAGTTCCTGATGGCTTCCAGGACCGTAGTCTGCCACACTTTTTCAAAAATGCCCGACAGCCCCCCTCCAAGGGTTTCGTCAAGAACAGTTTCTACACCGGTCTTTATCCCACAGAATTCCTGTTTCACGCCATCTCTGGTCGTGAAGGTCTGGTCGATACCGCTGTCAAGACTGCCGAAACTGGTTACATGTCGCGCCGATTGATGAAGTCTCTGGAAGATCTCTCTACTCAATACGATGATACAGTTCGCACGTCTGGCGGTACAGTCGTTCAGTTCCAGTTTGGTGGTGATCGGCTTGACCCTGTGGATATGGAAGGCTCTGGTGCACCGGTGCAATTCGTTCGCACATGGCGGCATGCAGAAAATACGACCTGGAACAATGATGAGGCGGCGCTCACTCCAAACGAGGCGCGCGAGCTGTGTGCCAATATGCTAGTCAATGAGCGGAAACGATTCCCTCGAAGAGGTCTTTTGCATGGCGAGGAGCTCGACTACAAGGACGACAGCGACTATGCCGTCGACGAGCACGAAGGGGCCAGAAAGTTTATCACCGAAGTGGAAGATTTTGTTGGGGTCCTTATCAACAAGCTGGAAAGAGTTCGTGCTTTGGCAGGCGTTGCCGGAAATGAAAAGATGCGAGCAGCAGCACAGGATCATGCCGACCGCACAGCCAAGATAACAGCGACAACATTGCGGCTTTTTGTTAAGCTGTGTCTGCACAAGTACAAGAAGGCTCAGGTAGAACCGGGCCATGCCGTCGGTGCCGTCGGCGCGCAGTCCATTGGTGAACCAGGTACCCAAATGACGTTGAAGACTTTCCATTTTGCTGGTGTCGCTGGTATGAGTATCACACAAGGTGTGCCTCGTATCAAGGAAATCATCAACGCATCTAAGGTCATCAGTACCCCCGTGATTACGTGTCCCCTGATGAACAACCAGCAAATTGAGGCGGCCAAGGTGGTCAAGGCGCGAATCGAAAAGATATTTTTGGAGGACGTGCTGCACTACATCGAAGACGAGTGGCGCCCCGACGAAGGCAACGTGGTGGTGCAGGTGGACAGACAGGCGCTGGCAGACATGCATCTCGGCATCGGCATCCATGACATTGCGCAGGCCATCTGCAAAGACCGCAAGATGAAGATTCAGGCGACCGACGTGGCTATCATCGGCGACCGCATCTCCATTCGGGTGCGCGACAATGCCAGCGTCTTGGCCAAGCGCACGACGCGCGGCAAAGGCGCCGAAGACGCGGGCGACATGCTGCTGCGCGCCAACGCGCTGCGGCGGATGCTGCCGGCGCTGCCCATCTCAGGCTACCCGGATGCGTCAAGGGCGCTGATTGAGACGTGCGAAGACGGCACGCACAGGGTACTCGTGGAGGGGTACGGTTTTCAGGCGTGTCTGACGACCGAGGGCGTCATCGGCACGCAGGTGCGCACCAACAGCGTTACCGAGTGCAACGATGTGCTGGGCATCGAGGCGGCGCGCACGACGATTGCGTTTGAAATTGAGCAGGTGATGAAGTTCATGGAGATTGACCACCGCCACATGCAGCTGCTGGCCGACGCCATGACGTTCAAGGGCGAGATTCTCGGTATCACACGCTTCGGTCTGTCCAAGATGCGCGACAGCGTGCTGCACCTCGCGTCGTTTGAGAAGACACCCGACCACCTGTTCGAGGCCGCCGCGGGCATGAAGACGGACAAGATTGAGGGCGTCAGCGAGGGCATCATCATGGGCCAGGGCATGGCGGTGGGAACGGGCGCCTTCCAGGTCGTGCGTCGTCTGGGCATCGCCGCAGCGGACGTCGGTCAGAGGGAGACGCTGTTTGAGGATGCGTGGACGGCGGAGACGAAGCGGCGGCGAAAGCACGTATGAATTCGTTCTGATACCATGATTTTTATGTTACCTTGCATGATGGGAATACGGCGATGGGAGTATGGCTTCATAGGTTATTGATTACATGTACAAAGAAACAAGATGAAAAAGGGGGGGCATTTTGCAATGAGGATTACATCTGATGGGGTGTAACTAAAGTTGGCTTTCATTTCGGACATGAGGTTGTTGCGCCTGGCAGTCTCGGCCGACTTGTTCGTGGCACGGGGGGCGTTTAGCTCTACAAAATGCGTAAGCTCTACCTGGCAAGAAAAAAAACCAAATTAAAACGATGAAGAATAAAAAAAATAAAAATGAACATGAAAGCAAGCCACCGAGGTCATCGCTCAACAGCTCTTGATAACCCCTAGACCTTTGTGGATCGTGCTTTGTTCAAGTTGGAATTGGTTGCGCAACTCAAGCCTAGTGAGAGTTGGAGCTCAAAATCAAAAATAGCAAGTTGCCTCGTCCAGCCCTATGTGTCATCTCTGCAATTGTTGCATGTATTTCGCCTGCTGACTTTTTCCCTTTTTTTTTCTCCTTTTCTTCTTCTTATTGGCACCATCGTTAACGATCTGAAGACCTATATCTGCCACTTTTCCCTTTTCAGCTACCATCTGCCGATCCCATCTTCCTCCACGCATCTCTATTTTTTAACCTTTTCGTGCCGGACCGTGCTTGCGGACCGTCGTCAATGGTTTACTTTACGAGCAACTCTACGGCCAATGATGCGACCGCCACGATGGGCCTGTCTTGCCTAATCGGGCTCTCCACAAGCAAAATACGAGGTGTTCGAGGGAAATCGGCGCTTGTGCCGTTGGCGCGCGGGGGGAAGGGTTGCTCTCGTATCAGTAATGTTTGAGTGGGTGTTGGTTAATTGGTGGTTGGGACTCATGCCCGCATCAGATATTTTAATGCCCAGTCAAAAGCACCAATTGAATACATCTTCTCTCGGAATCACCCTCGAGAGCTACGACTCTGGATGAACCACGTTTACAAGACAACAAGATGCGGTTGGAGTGGTTCATAAATGCACTGATATATACTGCTCACACGCAAGAGTCTATCCTGAATAAATACAAAAAGTGAACAAAGCAAAATATAAACATGAGAATCGCTAAAATCACAAGAACATCGGTGATTCGTCAAGCAAGCAAACGACAGATCTGTCTAGCCAGCTTCTCACTTTCCAGCAACCGGGACTGTCAAGTTTCCGGCGCAGAGTGCTCAAAATCGCGCACCAAAGGAATAAGACTGGTGGTCTTTTAGAGAGACTGAGCCTTGAAAACCTTGAGGTGGTTGATGCTCCAGTAGGCTTGGGCAAAGTCTTGCGGGTTGGCAGCGACGTAGTCTCGGCACGAAGAGGCCTTGGCAGCGCACTCGCTGTTGGCAGCCCAGACTTCGCCTGCCCAGACACCGCAAAAGGTCGTGTTAAAAACAATCTTGTGGTCTTTAAAGGCAGAGCCAATGTCGCACGTCGAGCCGGGGGAGAAGCTGCCGCTGGGGGGGCCCCAGGCCGAGGGCTGGGGGCTATCATTGCGGATGTCCTCGGGAATATTGGAGCGAGGAAAGAACCAGACGGAAATTTGCGAGTCGGTCCACTCCATGGCGTAGACGCCGCCGCCGATGGCATTGAAACCGTCGCCGTAGTTTTGGTTATCGGCTGTCTGCTGGCCACAGCCAGTCGAGGTGTTGCATTCCACTTCGTTGACAAAGGTGTTGGCAAGAGCCGAGGCTCCAGACATTTGGCACGTGTTTTTAGTATGAAGAGTAATGGCATTTTCAGATTGCGTGTGGACACCCTCGATGATGTCGATTTCGCCAGACGTCGGCCATTCCGGACCAAACGTCCAAAATGCAGGCCAAACACCGCAGGTGTTGGACGGCATGTGGGCGATGTCGGCAATGAAGAGACCTTTGGTGAAGGTCTTTTGGGATTCGACGCGGATAGAACGCCGACCGTTGGCAGGGTTTACGGTGGTAGAATCCACGCCCATGTAGATGGCACCATTGCGAATTCCACTCAGGCCAGCACCCTCGGCAGTGGACCGGTCGACATACTCGACAAAGCCCTTGGTCGGATCGGCCTGGTTGAAGTGAATGAATTCTTGGAAAAAGTTGTTCTGGTCGTAGACTGTGTCGATAGCGTAGCTGGCCTGGACAACCTGACTGAGAAATGTAGCGGCGACGGCCAGGAGAAGCGTTGAGCGAACCATGGTGGCTGTAAGGAGACGATGCAGGTGCTGTGGAAGAATTGTCGTGTCTAGCACTTGATGAGACGAGTTGTTTTGAATTTGTTTCTCAAAGAAGGATGTTTGCGAGTGTTGATGTTGCCAAGCAAAGTAAAGATTGTGAGCAGATCCGTAAAAAGTGAGAACGAATGAAGACTCAGAGCGTTGAAACGGATGGCGGGTGAGGCCGAAATGAGGTCACCGGCGAGACGGAAAGGTGGTAGATGAGGAAGGAATAGGGTAGCTCAGGGAGGAGTGAATCTCTGAACCAGCTCGAGAGACAGCGGAAATGACGATATTGAGGCAGGAGAGAAGGGCTCCCGATCGACAAGTGGAAAGGACTGTTATATGTAATGGTAATGATGATGAAGGAAAAGTAAAGAAAAGAAAGAAAGGCCGAGAGCCAGCTCAGCGGGAAAAAGGAATGTGATATACCAAAGGAAGGATGGTATGAAAGACTGGAAAGAAAAAAGGCAAACGACGAGGTTGTCGTGGGCTTGAGAAAAGTGCAGTGTAAGGCGGGAGTAGTCCAAGTGAGACCTTGCTGACGCCGCCGATGGGAATGTGGAGGTCTAAATAGACAAGTGAGATGGAGGGGCCGGTCAGGCACAGCTGTCCAAGAGTAGTACCAAAGGTACCTACCTAAGCGATAATATTTCTTGGGTGCCGTCTTTTGTCTCTTTGCCTCGTCTTCTTTTTAGTCTGTTTCTCCTTATTGTTTCTTCTTGGTTCCAGCACCTCTAGCACACTACCTAGGTAGTGCTGTGTGTGGGCTGTGACTTATAACCGCTGTATCTGAATGGTGCGCCACACCAAGCAGGGTGGTGCTGCCATTATCCTGCAGACTGTAGCAGCCAGTAAGCATTCGACAACGGGCGGGTTTCCCATTGGAAAAATGGTCCATGGGCGTTATTATTGACGATGAGCGTGAATGTCAATTTGCAAGTGGTTGAGAAAAAAAAAGTAAAAAGCCCCATCAGGCCGGGAGGTGGTGGGTTGCATACCAATACATGGAGGCTCCGTTTGACGAAAGCATCTGCGTTTGCCCGGCCCAGCCAATGAGGGCACGCCGCCAGCTGACAGATCTGTCGACATGGTGCAGGGGTCGGCGCCAGACGAGCGGCGGATCCACAGGGGCCGCAAGGGGGGGAACCAATGGCTCGTCGTTCCCTGTCTCGATGTTTGTTAGCCCGTCACCTCTGCTGGCGTGGCGTGGCGTCTATCAAGGCCATTTGCCATATTATACCCTTTTTTTTTCTTTTTTTCTTTTTTTCTTTTTTTCTTTTTCACATCATGGCTACGACTCGAATAGCCCAAGTGAGAAGTCACAGTGACATCTTTTTTCCATCACAAAAACACTTCCTTGGCCTATCAGGAAATGGCTTTGGTGTGCTAAACGCCCATCTCCTTGCCCCCCCAAGCCCCTGTAGCGCCGTCGACCCCTAGTTGAAACATGCTCTGCATCGGAGCTTTCTTCATTGTTGGCTCTGGTTTGCTGCTGACTTGCTCGTATCTCATCCTCTGCCCGCCTATTGTTTCCAGCGGTCGATTCGTCTTTACGCGAAACCAAACACAACAAAACATGGAAAATCCCACCCCATCTGTCCGTCAAGAACGACCAAAACACAACCTGGATCCTGAATTTGCTGCTCTCAGCCTAAACGCCCAACACCACTCTGCCAAGAATTTTCTCTGCCTTTATCTTGCCAATAATGCACTTGACATCACGAGATTGGCTTAGCTGAAGTCCAAGGCAAGGCGGTAGATGACGCAGAGAGAAAGGTTCTTGCTTGGCATCTGCATGTAGCCATCAGATGCACACCTCTGTTTATTAGCCGCCCCAGCTGCCCCGCCATCAGCTGCAGCCCACACTTTTCATTTGCCAATCGCCGCAAGGGAGAGAGCGCCGTGGTCTATCTACTTGTATGAAGAAAGAGCCAAGGATAACCGACCAGAAGAATGAAATGGTCATCTTTCCATTTCTAGTATGCTCCAGAATAGAGGTTCTTCTCCATCTTCTCCAACAGGCCAGCCTTCTTAGATTGGTAATACCGCCCGTGTCATGTACCATACAGTCTCAACATGGCACCAGTGCCACGCTTTAATGGCAACACAAAAAATCAAGCACACGCAAACAAGACCAAGTAAAGACAAAAGCTGAGCAGCATTCTGCCAAAGGCCACATGGCCCAAGACACACACGTCATACAAGATTCTGCCGCGGTGGTTGCTGCTGTCCGACACCCTAACCCCAGGCGAGAGCCAGACCAGACCTACAAACCTCTTCGGGCCATGATACAAGAAATGTCATGCATCAAGCCTAGGCACATGACGTGCAGCTGCGTACACGCACACACACACACGACTTGCACAAGTCGGCTCGGCTCTTTACTCAAGTCTCAGATCTACACTGTCAGAGTATCCTGCTCTTCACATGCAATATCAACTTCCACAAGTTATCGTCACATCTCTTCGACTCGATCGAGCAGCTTCCGTCATGGAGAAGTATCTTTTAGCCATTATGTGCGTTTTTTTTCTCCTACATTTTATACATGTCTGCTCCCGTTTCATCAGAGTCTATAAATATACCCAATCATACAAAGTAAAGAAGAAATAAAGTTGACCACTCTTGAAGAAGAAAAAAGGCGAAAGAAAAAGAAAAAGAAAAACAAGAGTTGGATCAAATCGAGGCATGCGCTTCTCGCCCCTTTTCCCTCTTTTCCGCAAAAGGAGAGAAGCCGACGCTTCACGCAGTCGAAGAAGAAAATATAGAGTATAAAAGGGCAAGCGACAGCTTGCAGAAGAAAAAGAAATAGACGAGGCAAGTTCAAAGAAAAATGCACAACGCCGACATGGAGCAGCTCAGTTCTGCTCCCAACAAGAGAAAAAAGTAGTAAAAACAGGGAGCAGTCGCCATTCCCCATGCATCATAATTCGCCTCTTTCAAAGAAGAGTTTCCCCCCATTGCATTTCAAAGGCATCGCCGATTTTTTTTTTTTTTTTTTTTTTCGGTTTCGTAGCGATGAAGACGGCGAGCTGCGTATCGGTACACTACCTTGCACACAGCAACGTCGCCCTTTACCCCTCTGTAAATCAAGTTATCCGAGCCATCCGTTGGGCGTTACGTCGTCAAGCTGGTCAAAGGGCCTGCAGAAAATTGTGACGGATCGTCTCGTTGCAAGTCGTCCCATGGGGTAATAGGTGCCCATCGATTCGCCCCCAACGTTTGGTGCCAATAGTTGGCATAAAAAACGCCGAATCTTTTCCCCTCTTCTATAAGCACTGCACTTTGCATCTGATCTAGGGCCGCGTCATAGGACCAGATGCCTTGCAGTCCAAGCAAAGATAAATGTAATATATATGTGCAGTGGAATCGAAATAAAGTCAGCCCGATACCGCGTGTGGGCAGTCTGCATCTTTTGCGTGGTATTGGTCGATCAGTGTCTGGAGCTTGTGTGTTTCGTTTACAGACGAACGTGCTGGCCGGTAAGATGGTACCAGATGACGGCAATAAAGTCCTCCTTGAAACGCTCCCAAGGGTTGCGGTTGAGCCAGTAGCTAAACTGGCGATAGTGGTACATTTCACCCCAGCAGTCACGGCCCCATTCACAGCCAGCCATGTTGACCATGAAGTCGCGGTCCGTCTCGTGGTAGTGGAAGCGCGTGTGGTTGTTACCAGTGCCGTCACCGCAAGCCGCGGGAGGGAAGCTGTTGATCATGCGTTGCGGCAGGAAGCCAGTATGCTGGCGGACCCAAGGATGACTCTCGTACAGGGACTCAAGGGCGTCTTGCTCCTTGTGCTCCCAGGCCATGTGCTTTTGCTCATATGCCACGGGATCCCACCAAATATCCAGCAGACGCTCGGTCCAGGCGCTGCGGCGAACAAAGAAGGAGCCCAGGTTGAAGCCAGAGCAATCTTGCGAGAGTAACAGGTTGACAGAGTTGGAGTTTCCATCGCCAACGGGGCTGCGGGATTCAGCCTCGAGATACGGCTCGGTAAAGGGGTGGGTAATGTTGAGAGGGTTGTAGTCGTTAATGTCGCGGTACGTGCTCTTTTCAAGGCTGTTGAAAATGTGGTCCTGCAGCGAGTACGAGGGCTCCATGACAATCGTGTTAAGATCGAGCCACCAAAACCTGTCAACCACGTGTTAGAAGCTGCGCGGGCCGTGTCGGGGAGACGCTTGATCGACATACCACTCAGCATCAGGGTATTTACGCATGGCGTTGCGCAAAAAGTCGACCTTTTCCCAGCTTTCTCTCCATTCGTGTGCATATCGCTTCTTAGTGCTCATGTCCACAATTTCGAGGTCGTAGCCCCAGCGGGCGACATATTTGCGCTTGTTTCGTATGCTGTCTCGTTCAATGGCCCATTCACGAGCTCCCTTCCACTCCATGACACCGCCACCGACGTTGGCGGCGAGGACAACGACAAACTTGGAGCCGCCGCCGCCCCAGGCGGCTCTACGGTACCAGTAGATAAGAGCTGCAATCAAGTCAGAATGAGAATAGACGTAGACAGCCAGGTGGAAACGTACGCGAGTGATAGAAGACCCATATACAAAACAAAAGGAACAAGGCAATCAGCAAACGAAACTTTAGCTTGCGACCCATGCGGCCAAAAATGAGCTTTATCCTTCCGACGAGGGGCACCTTATCAATGTAGGAATGGGATGGCATGAGCTTTTCCTTTTCGTCTTCGGTAAATCGGGGGAGACTGCTCGAGATGCGGCGCATATGGCGGCTGAAGAAACCCTGATGCTGGCTGGAAAAGGACGGGTGGCCGTTTCGCATCTTGGACTCCCAGGCGACGGGACGGACGCTGTGGCTGCTGGCAGGACTGGAGCGACCGCTATTAATATTGAGGCCAGGGCTTGACCAACCGCCGGCCGGGACTGGAGAAGGGCTGCGAGAGAGTGACATGGGAGTATTCGTCGAGGGGGTTCCTTCATCGCGAGTAACACAGACAAGATTAGCGACGAGTGTCATGGGTAGTTTGAGTGACACAAGGTTGTGGACAAGTGGACGTAGGCTATCAGGGCATGCCCAAGTAGGGCCGTCGCAGCAAACGTCTCTGACGATTCTGAATTGCTTGCAGAGAACACAATGACAGGTACAAACAAGAAACAAGCAATGGCAGCAAGCAAAACCCAGCGCGTCAAATAGCTGGGGGGGGGGGGGGGGGGAGGAGGCACGGAGGTTGCGGCGCGGCGCGCGGCGCAGGGAGCAATTTTGCTGGACTGTGTCGGGGGGTGGATGCGTTGCGAACGGTTGGGAGAAGTGCTGTGCGCAGTGGCACAGATGCTTGCAGGACCACACAAGGCAGGGCACGAGGTTATGCGAAAAGGATGGACAGGTTCGAAAGAGGAGGGGGGGAGGTATCATAGAACGAGTCTGATACATACCGACGATGGTGGGCAGGGAAGCCTCGTTTGCCTGTCGCGGATGTATCTCGAGCAGGTTGGCGGAGCGGTTGTCGTTGAGGGGAGAAGGGCCGGCGGAGGAGCGTCGCCGGTGGTGAGAGTGAGCCGGCCGGTCGCTGTAGGAGCTCGAAGAGCCGGCGGAGAGCTTTGAAGAAGCCAGGGTGACGGCTTGAGGGAGCAAAGCACGAGATGTGTGTCGTCGGGTGCAATTAGGGAGGGGGGGAGGATAGCGAGGAAGAAGAAAATAAGGTAGCAGGCAGATAAAGAAACGGGCGAGACAGAAAAAGAGGCTGGCAGCTGGTGAGCAAAAAGGGTGTGTGTGTGTGCCACTCACTGTATGGTGCGTGGTGCGCAGTGGGACGGCCAAGGGAGCCGCTAGAGGGGAAAAAAACACCCACCTGGCCTGGGCATTCAGGGCAATAATGTAAGTATTTACGGATAGATGGGCAATATGTCTTGCTTGCTTGCTTGGGCAACGCAAAAACAAAGCATAAATGGGCTCAGATGACCGGTTACTATAGTCTGCGTTTTATAATCAGATATTGCCTATTCAAATACATTCTGGTACGTGGTTCCCGATAACAAGTCTGTGAAGCAACCAAAGGGATGCAGAGGCTGCTTCAGGGGTCCAGGCGCTGTATCCGTGATAGACAACTAAGTTTTCCGTGCAGAAAACGGCAAGATGGCAGATGGGAAGATGGGTGGGTCCATTTAACGGCCACTGATTGGACCCTCCTTTGCTTCTGTGCTGGAAGCCTGGACCCCTCCAGTGGGTGTACCTACCTATTTGGGGGCCAAGCGGGTGACAAAAAGCATGGTCGCCATGGGTTCGCTCTTTTCAGAAGAATATATACTTTAAAAATACCGGGAATCACAATTAGTAGCAAAGGATCCTTTTGCTTTTTTTTTGTATTATCTTATCCTATGTGTGGTTGTATCTCGTCAGGTGGCCAATCAACCAATGTACCCCAACACTGCTGGTTGTGCTTTGCACCCTTGTCCCTTGGTGATGGAACGAGACACTTGGCACAAACAGAAGAATGTTACATTGCGACAATCGAAATATGCTTTGGCCTTGTTCTAACTATCCCTCATCAGCCTCTTCCACCAGCTAGCTACCTTATGGCCAAGCCACCTCGGCCCAGGATTCGGGGACTCGTATGATGAACGCGGCCAACTGGTGCCGACACACCCCTCCCTCGGCACGGTTAGCGCATACGCAAAAGGAGGTCAGACGATGCACCGCACTCTGCCTCTTTAGATGTAATGGCGCAAGTCGTCTGGTTGCACACGGCTCGTATCGTGGTCGATCCTTTTCGAAACATGCCGAGATGCGGCCTGCAACGTGACGTGACCGGCAATGACGCCTTTGGCAAGCGACCTTGACTGCCAGTGCTGGCAATGATTTTCGTCTCTTGCAGCGCAGCAGCTCTTTCAACTTGTCGACATTTTCATGTAGTCTTTTTTTAGACGTTTGATCAACTCGACAATGCGCTCGTTACAAGCTTGCGGCTGCGTCGAGTGGAAACAATGACTGGCGAGCAAGTTGAGACAGCCTCGTCACAAAGAACGTAAGAAAAAAATGGACCAAACAACGAATGCAAACAATGAATGAAGATAGGAATACACGGAGATAAAAGAAGATATTCTCAAAGGTCAAACAATGGTCCAAAACTTGATTTCGTTTGCCCGCGCTTGTATCTGTCATATGCCAACACTTACAAGGCCAGCTCACCAACTACTCGTATTATCAGTGCAGATTTCAAAGGGCCAATATCAACCCAGCCGACTATATCATGTACCAATACATGGGCATGACTTGTAAATCGCGTACCAGCCGCGGCTCCTACCACAGCCCCCCTCGTGATTCATCTCACCGTACGAATACCTTGGCGCATCCTCGAACAAGGGTTCTGCTTCCGCTGCCCCCCTATTCAAAGGAGGCGCGTACAAAATTTTCGATAGCATCAACGATTCAATGGACCAACAGGAAAAGAGGCGTCTGCAACGGGCCACGACAGCTTACAATGCAGCTGCTAGCCTCGCCATATCCGAGTCTCTGACCCACCAACCGATGCACCATTTTCGCATCAATGCAAGCAATGGGCAGGGGGGACATGATCATGTCAAGTTTCCCCGGGATGCTGCCAATATTACTGATACGGCTCCCTTGCAAGCCGGAAGCAGGCTCGCGGAAACTTATCCATCCGTGGCTGAAGAACGCCCAACCTGGCTGATACAGGACCGGTTGAGCATCGCAACGTGCTTGGAAGCAAGGCCGTGTCTCGACTCTCAAGCTCTCAAGCTCTCAAGTCTCAACCAGCCCCGCTGGCACCAAGTTCCAACCCGATGTTGTAGCTAGAGCGCGCAATATTACCCTCGGTAGCGCCCGTTCCATCTGCAGTGGAATCCGCCGACGAGATGCAGACGACCCTAATAAATTAATATAATAATAGTGCAATAATCTTGGAACCAGCCCCTTTATCATCATTTTGTCACCCTTTTCCCTCGTCTTCGGCTTCAGCGAACGAGCACTGCATGTAAAAGACCTAATTGGACATGCTGGAGCCGCCCTCGGTCCCTTTTCACAATAGTGCGAATGGCGTCTTGGCAATTTGCAACGCGAGCCGCTTGCCGCTCGTCCTCTGCAATTTGCCCTTTTCGGCAGATTTAGTAGAATTTTCAATTTACCTGTTTATGCAAAATCGCGACCCTCCAGCAAAAACAGGCGCAAGCCTGCATGGCATTCTGTATCAGCCCGAACAAGAAGCAAAAGGTCTATTTAGATATAACTGTCCAGTGTCTAGACTTTGTCAAGACATTGTGCAGACATTGTTGCGGCTTGAGAGAGAAAAACAACAAGAACAAAAACATCTGACCCCACAATCCAGGTCCAGTCGATTCTCCTTTCTGGAGGGACCCAAAACAGCCGCAAACTGCACATCATCTCATCTCCGGTGTTATTATTAGGTGGGCATGCGCTGTTATCGCTGACCACTCAAAACATGGTGTGTGCGCCTCTGGTTCGCTGGACACCTTCATTCCAGCGCCCTGAAAGAGTAAGTCGAGTACTCCATTGCAGAGGCTAGGTGTTGTGCCTCGTCAATCCTGATTCCTCATCGATTAATTACTTCCCCTTGCACCGGGAACCTTGGTGGCGTGGCTTGGAACCGAAACCATGGCAGAAAGCTTAAATTTCCCACCACACGTCGCAGTCTTTCGTCGAATCTTGCCTTTGTTGCGGAGACCTTCTGAAAGCTTCGCTTGACCTGTCTTACGCACCCCTTTCCGCGTTGAATTGTTGTAGTCAACGTAGCCTATTGTGGCGCGACTTTTGGCCGGTCATGCCGCCCATGCAATCAGTGTTGATTGGATCCCTCAGACGCCACAATGTCGCCTCGCTACCAGTATTACGGTGGTGGCTGCTTCGGTGCTCGTCTGTTTCAACAAAACAGGCTTCCATTGCCGCTTTTTGTTGGTCTGTATTGTCGAATTTTGCATGCTTGGCCACTTGAGTCGATTCGTTCCTCCTGATGTCGTCGTAGCAAAAGTAACATGACCGGTCTCGTGGTGTTTGTCCTCATCGTATTCTTCTCGCTCTAATTATGGCGCGCGCTGAACTGCATCATAACCGGCCAACTGGCTCGGCCCTTCCCGCATAAATTTTTTTTTCGCTGCATTGTCTTCGCTGCATCCCCATATTATTTCGTATCGTGGGGGCCGACATGCCACCTGTCTCCTCTGTTCCGATATTGCTATGTAGGGCGATTGGCCATCTATCTCTTCATGTGCGAGTACATGCATACACGGCTGACATGGCTTGTTGCTGCGCGTGCGCATATACCACTATAACCAGCAATTCGTCCTAATTTGGCCGTGTAGTCGCCCGTGTTGCATGTTGACATGCAGATGTAGTTGGACAGAGAGTATCGAGACGTCCCTATGCAAGCGTGCAGTGGGTGTGTTGGCGTAGCTACTGGTATGGTTCGATTCTTCACTGAGGCAGCACCGCAACGCTGATGCTTGTCCAAATTTGTCTCCTACTTATAGCGACTCTGTCGAGTACAAAGGAGCACTCTGATTGAAATCCCACGCACCGTGGTGCGCCAAAGGCGATTGCAAAGCTTCCTCTAGGGTAGCAGAGTCACGGCTGCGCCCTGGCGCCCCCAACTGGCTGCTCAACAACCAATCATCTTGAAGCACCCCAAACCCGGGCGGCTAGCAATCAGTCATCACCAATGAAATAACCACAACACCAACGGTGGTCGACACGAAAGCTCGGCGCTTAACTCTCTGCGAATCTCCACCTACGGCTGCTGGCCACCCATTCATCGTCACTCTGGGCCTCGTCCCTTTATTTAGCAATGATGAAATGCCCAGCCATGCAGCCCGGGCCGCTGCCAAACGGCGACGGCTGCTTCGAGCTGCTCCACGCCCCACGGCTTGCTGCCACTTGATGCTCACATGTTGTCGTGTGATGTTCGTACTTCTTTTCCCTCCTCTGCCCCCTACCAGTGTTTCACCCTTTTCTGCCTTCTCCAACGTCCGTGGTTGAGACGCGTACGCTCCTTGTGCACCTTTGGCTGTCGTTTTCTTTGTCACTCTCTCTGTTGTCGGCTGCCTCAACGCCCTTCCTTTGCCCTTCGATCATCTAGGCGCCCAACTGCTACCGAGCTGCAAATTCTCTCGCCACAATCCAACACTTCACTCTTACATAGTCGAGAGACTCAAAACGTTTGCATTCTTATTCACCGCTACGATCCAGCTCCCTCGACAATCTCACACAACCACTTACAAACGGCCATCAGCAACTATACGCTCACCCCAATACTGCAAAAGCTCCCATGAACTTAAAGGCATATCAGAAAAACGGGCACCTTGCCCCGTCTCCTCAACCAAGTGTCGATGATTGGGAAGAATGGGAGGATGCCAGCGTCGCACCCAGCGAAAATGACGAGCAGGTTCTTGTGCATCATCAGCCGCCCCCCAAGCCGCCGTCCCAGTATCAGCGACCGCCCAAAAACCTATCAGTACGAGTCTCTCGGTACTCAACCGTCAAAATTAAGCGCCTCAAATCACGACACAGGCAAAAGGCCCAGAACGCCAAGGCTGGCATCAGTGTGGTCACGGATATGGCGGCTTTTGGTCGCAAGACGAAACAACCTGACCAAAACGCAACCAAATTTGTCGATTCCGCTGCGCTTCGTGCCCTTGAAGGCGATGCTAACACCGCGCCCGTCGGAAACTGGGACTGGAAAAACGGAAAAAATGGACAGAGCACATCTTCCTCTCCGCAAATCGATCAACACGGCCTATCTCCAGATGATCGCCCTATCATGATTGGCATTTCTGTACCACCGAGCGATGCCTCATCTCATGACCAGACTCCGAACAAAGCCCAATCGAATGGAAACCATCCGTATGTTGGTAGCATGAACAAGGGTGGCCTCGGTTTTGGGCATCATGGTGAATCTCAGCCAACATCCTTCTGGTCGCCCGACACGCCAGAAACGGTTCTTCCATTTGCTCATGCTCGACCCCCGTCGAGTGTATATTCCCAAGCGCCGTCATCTGACCCTCCCATACTGACGGATATGCCTCCTGTGCCGTGTCTTCCTCAGAAATACAGGGCCAACAAAAGACTTATCAGCCTAGAACTCGGGCGTGGTGCAGATGATGACGATGCCAACACCCCTTGCACTTTATTCGAAGAAGATGGCACCAGTCCGAGAAAGATGGTGGCAGGCAAGAAGCAAGAGCTCTCTCCAGAAAGTACCAATTCACCATCGCGAGGCTGGTGGGATCATGTTGTAACACCGTTCGCCGAAAAGCGAATGAGCTTTAGCAGTCGGTCCTTCAAAGGTTCTCGATCCGGACCCTCGTCCCTTGAGATCCGACCAGAGGTCTACCCCGAGGCGCAGGCTGTCCGCCAGTCAAGCATTCCTAAGCCACCTATTGTTCACATTCCCACTCCGCGGCGGACTCCGTCGCCAAATTCCTTGGCTGGGGTATCGCAAACCTCCAACTCTCGAGTCGCACAATACTTGTCTGAATCACGGCACGACGGGAAGCACGGGATCATGATGACGGATGAAGAGACGGTGATTGATCACCCACCTCCATATTCTCCCCCGAAACGGCCCGAGCATGGCCCTATTCGTTACAGAGCTGTGTTCCCTGCCGGCCACCCATTGCATGCTCAATTTCCCCCGTCTCCAAACCCGATATCGCCCGGGTTGGCAGCGACGATGACCTCACAAGGTGCTACGCAAATGATCGATCTGGGATCCTCGCCGTTAAGAAGCGCCACACCCGTATCTCAGGCGCATCCTCCTGCTCGCCCGATCGGCACCTATTTGCCACCAGTCCATGTAACTGATGCGACGGGACCGCATAACCGTGTCGAGAGAACCAGGCGTCGCCACGAGAAAGAAGACATGGTTGCTCGCCGTGCTGGCGGCTGTTGGCGCGGACGAGGCTGCATTCCGGCCAGTGGGTGCTATGGCCGCACTGGAAGAGAGGGCCGCAAGAAGCGCCGCATCTGTTGTGGCATTTGGTCCACCATTATTGCGCTGCTCATTCTAATTATTGTGCTGTCGGTGGTACTCACAAGACCTCATGGCAAGCATGAGATGCCCTCCATATGGGTCAACTTGACAGACTTCCCACCTATGCCGACTGGCGTCCTTACTGTAGCCGGAGGAGACAACATTGCAGCCAAAAGTGTTTGCACGGAGCCCACGACCCTCTGGAGCTGCTCGCTACCAAAGGACGATCAAAAGTCTGTTGAACCATACAAGCCGAACCAGCCGACTGTGATTATGCAAATTCAGTGGGACAACAGCACAAGGCAGTCATGGAAGGTTCCGAACGGAGACGCGCCCGTTTCTGTCTCGAAAAGAACCGCGGGCTTTGTCGCAAGCACTCGTACACTGGTCCAAGCCAGGGTCAGTTCTGAATTTCAGCCGGACCCTTCACCACCCAAATTTACGGACATGTGGTTCATGGGGGAGACGACGGACGGCATCGTTTCAAATGAAAAGGCCGGCGAACCAGCTCCTTTCTACATAAGCATACTCAAATCCATGAATGACACGGTGGAAAGTCCATCGCTCCAGAGGCGCGATGGCGGCACCACCGTCGGCAACGTCAGCCTTGCCGACATTCTGCCTCGTCCTGACCTGACATCCGACGGCACTCCCTCCCCCGCCGTTATGCTCCCGAACCCAGTGCAGCAGCCGGTGCGCTTGTACGATCGCGGCCTCGACACCGAGCACTACGGTTTCTACACGCACTTTCGGCGCACAATATTCCTCAAGTCGGTCACGGCCAACAGCACCGAGGACACCAACGTGCCGCTGGACGAGGACGGCGGGTGCCGCAAGTCGGAGGCGGGCTTCCTGGCGACATGGGGCGAGACGCGCATGCTGGTGCGCATCTGGACCCGCAAGCTGGCGACCAACACGTCTAGCCTCGTCCAACCGGACGGCTCCGCGGGTATCGGCGGCGTCGCGGCGCTGCGCCGCCCAGGCACCATGCCCTGGCCGGTCACGATTACGCTGGACACCCACGGCGGCAGTCCAAAGAAGAAGCTGGTGTGGGAGACGCCCATGGACGACAGGCAGCGTCTCGCCATGGACCGTACCAAGCTGCTGGTGAACAACATGGGCTTGGGCGGCACCTGGATCAACCCCAGAGGCACGGGAAACGCAAAGTATGGCGGCTTTGATGGCGGCACGGGTGGCTGCAAGTGCGAGTGGGTGAATTGGGTCTAGGGTCATATATATGCATACGATTGGATAGAATGGTGAAGGAGGCCATGAATGATAGATGGAAGTAATGGGCTTGGATGACTATATATATCCATTGCAGGCACCTGAAGCTAGCCTGACAGATTTGCATTTCCAAGTTTTCTCAGGTAGAGTTATTCGTTCGACATGATTGAAACTCGAAAGAATGCCACTTTGTTCAGTGTTTCATTCTCCATCTGCTTGCTGCTGTAGACGCCTCCTTCCCGTGTAAGTGGTCTTTTGCCGTTCCCCAAACCGTCTCCACTAAAAAGTTCCAACCTCATTCCCTCAAAGAACCTCTCTCCTGTCCATCACCACCCTTACCATCCTCTTCCCCCCTTCCTTGATCCATGCACCCGACGATGCGCCCCCGGGCGCTCTTCTCCCTCTCTGGCCCCCAACCACGACGGACCTCCCTCTACGCGGCGGTGGCGGCCGCGCGGCGCCCTCTCGTGACGCTCGCCATCGAGACCTCGTGCGACGACACCGCCGTCGCCGTCCTCGAGCGCTGCCACCCCTCCCAGACGACGCGTCTCCTTTTCAACGAGCGCGTGAGCGCCGACCTACGCGCCTACCGCGGCGTCCGCCCGGCCGCGGCCCTCGAGAGCCACCAGCGCACCCTCGCCGGGCTCGTCCAGCAGGCC
>JAPFSE010000223.1:0-83281 GCA_030777785.1 Beauveria caledonica | reverse complement strand
TGTTGGTTCCGCTTGACGATAATTATCGTAGAAAGTTATTGGGTTGTTGTTCTTGATGATGTGAGGTGATCTCCGCCAGCACTTGTGCTATCGTACGAAAGAAAAATGGGTCACTTCCGGATTACAACCAATAAGAAGGCTGTATCTAGGTACCTGATTTGACAAGGCGCAACACTGATAGATCCAGAAGAGGCTCCCATCACCAATCAGAAAGAGAATGGGGACAGTGTGAACCATTCGAGCTCCAACGCCATCGACCGGGAGAACGGCACAAGCTTGCAACGATTCTTTCAGAGAAAACGAACGCTGGCCGACAGCCGGCCGCAATCGGCGCTGTCAATCTATCAAAACTCGGCGAACAAAGTCGGTCCATCACTAGCTGCCGATCGGGACAAAGCGTTCCGGAAATGCGGCAGAGACCTGGCATCCGAGCCGAGCTACCGGGATCCTGATGCTACCGTGACAGACTCGGTCGCCCGCGGACAGCGACTTTTCCTCCATCGTGACGGTGGTCGGACCTGGCCCGCATGTAAGCGCGTTTCTCGATGCGCTGGCAGGATCCGGCAAGTTGAGATACACTTCTGTTTGATCTACGATGGTGGCGTTGATAGCCCCACGACGCATTGTGGGAGAATTGGGTCAACTGTGACGGAGCATTCCCAAACAGTCATGAATCTGCTAGGACGGTAATTGCGGCCAAGACGATTTATCTTTGGGGGATTTCTGTTTAGCTAGCAAGGGCTTCCATCACGCTCACTGGCAGTAGGCGACGCAAGTAAGGCTCTATAGCGCGTAGGCATACATACAAGACCGGGAAACGATACCTCGGGCTAAAGTTCTGCATGCCGGATTCTCCAAGATACCTCCAGGTACAATAAAACGCCAGTTCGTAAGCAGCCGTGTAGAAAAAGACCAATGGCAGGAATGGCAGATACCACGGCAGATGGCCAGTCTCCTTCCCTGGTAAACCAAGTAGAGGGCGTGACAGCACACGAGAACAGGCGCGAGCGGCACCAAAAAGCTCATGGTGATGCGCAAGAAGGCGCCGATCCTTTTTCAAAACGCGCCATCTACGAGGCAGTTGTAGATGTCGACGTTGTCTATATATCGATTTGACATGTTAGCTGGCAAATCCGGAACACTGTTCATCTCATCCGAGGACTGACTTTACAAGACTGCCCGATGCTCCCGATATCAAGGCAAATAACAATCATGTTCAAGGACTGTCTCTGATGACTCAGTCTTTTCAGGCATGAATATTCTGGCCGCTCAGACTGAAAAGTTGCATACAGCGAGTCACTGGAGCTTGGAGAATCGTAGTCGCAGCACGTCGCAGACACGCAAGGCAAACATGGCGCAAGCCAGGAATATCAGGCTCGTCGGCTGCCCGTAACTCTACCTTTCTAAATGTAGCGATATGTACACAGCCATTCTGCAGATACATCAACAAGCATGAAGCAACATTGTTCATTCCTCATCCCGCTTCATTCACAGTCCGTCGCCATATCCACCACCGAACCAACAAAGATCATCCATGTAGCAACGAATATTGTACATTTTTATTGTTGAAGCAGGGCTTACCCGACCCCTTCTATGATACAGTGCTAAATAAGTCCAAGTTGCTTCCACTTCTATGCCAATACATCAAGTATACGTACACACGCCCCCCCCCCCAAAACCGCCTCATCTCCTCGCGCGGGCCGCACCGCGACCCGCAGGAACAAGCACCGTCTCAGCAGCCGCCTTTGCCTGCTCCTCCGCCAGCCTCTGCATCAAGTAGCCGTCAATCTTTTGCTGCCCGTCGACGACGCTCCCCTCCTCGAGCCGCTGCGCCTCCACGCGGCCATCGCGCGCGCGCAGCTCCGCCAGCTCCGTCCGACGCTGCGCCGTCATGCGCCACGCGGCAGGGAACCTGGGCTTCGTCTTGGCCACCTTGGTCGCGCGGTAGTGGTGGCGCGTGTCGAGGGCCACGTCCGCAAACGTGTCCCGCGGGTCCTTGGCCTCGGCCACGAGCGCGCCCACCAGCTGCTGCAGGTACCGCTTGTTCTGCGCCTGGTGCGCGAAGCGGCCGCTGCTCATCTTGATCATGTCCGTCTCGGGGTTGAGGCGCGCGCCCGCCAGCTTGCGCAGCTTGTCCGTCTGCACCTCCGTCAGGCCCATGTCCTGCGGCGCAAACTGCACCACGACCTTGCTCTCGGCCGGGTGCGCTTCGCCCATGTATGTCGTGTATCGCCACCGCAGCACGTGGTCTTCTTTGGGGAGTTCAAAGGGCTTGGCGAGTTCTAGTTCCTTGTTAGCTCAGTGTCCGTCTCTGGTGTGAACGTGTGCAGCGTACTCGAGAGAAGTGGCATCTCCCAGACAGCCAATCTCGTATACTGTCGCATCTCGCGGACTTCTTTTAACTTGTTGTGTGCCATGGACATCATGTCATCTTCCTTGAATTCGTCGTGCTCCTCGGTGAAGGTATCAGGGTCGTCTTCGTCGTACCAAAACGCCTTGTAGTCGATCTTCGTTTTGCTCTGAGAGTCTTCAAGGACCAATTCGTCTGTGAGTAATTTGTCTTGCGTCGCAAAGCCTGGCGTGTAGCGCAGCTTATCGTCGAGGTATGCCTCGATGCTGTTGTGGCCGTTGAGCTTGGCTAGCTGGTCGAGCTGCCTCAAGCCCTCTGGGGTGGCGCGGTCCATGAATGCCTTGTCGAGCTCCTTCAATTCGACAGGCACGCTCTCGCCACCTTCGTCACCATCAAAGGATCGTTCGGCGGCACGCATCGAGCTCGTGCTGAATCCGACAGTAGCCCTCGTGCCAGTCATGGTCATCACACGGTGCTGTGCCAATTGCGGTCCCGCTCGTCGGCAGGCGGCGGCGCATAACCTCGCGACGCGGGGAGCGGAAGCCATCTCGACTGTTGCGACTGCGCAAGCGGCAGTTTCTGTGTCGTGCTGTGCGTTGCGGAAGAAATAGAGGCCTTTGTTGAAGCTTCAAAATTTCGGCGGAGTGGTCGAATGGCCCCTTGGTGCAGTAGGGCTACCGAAGTTCAGCCTTTTCTATCACGTGGGTAAACACCGGCTAGCAACGGCGCTCACCACAAGCGCCTGCAGCTGTTAAGCGTCAACGTCACTTACATCCATCATCTAACTTGCTTGCTACATCCCAACCAAAACAATACATAAAATGGCTGCTGCGAGGGGCACAAGAAGATACTGCCTGGTGACGGTCGGTGCCACAGTTGGCTTCAAAAAATTGACGGCCGCAGTTCTCGAGCCCGACTTTTGGCGCCACCTGGCCGGCCACGGCTTCACCGAACTGCATGTCCAGTGCGGGCCGGACAGCTCATGGGCAGCCGCCAAAGTTGAAAGCCAACAGGACGAGATTCCGGCACCCTTGACCATTGAGGTCTTTGCATCAAGAAACGATCTTTTGATGGAGGAAATGATTCTCTGCAAAGCGTCGGGAGATGAGCGATCAAAAGGCCTCATCATCGGCCACGCTGGTGAGTCTGGAGCTCGGACAACTCCTGCAAAAGCTCATCATAGTACAGGCACGGGCACTATATTGGATGCATGGAGGCTCGATGTCCCAATGATTGTCGTCCCAAACACGGATCTTCTGGACGACCACCAAACCGAAATGGCCCAGCACTTGGCCAAGGAGGGCTACGCAACAAAGGCTAAAGCAGAGTATGTGCCCCCAATCACGCAGGCAAATGCATCCATCTAACACGCCATTCAGCCTTTTCGATCTCAAAGAAGCAGTCGATAAGGCAAAGCTGCTATTGGAGGAGAACAAGAGCCGCAATCCCCCTCACGCCATCTCTTCCGGGGGCAAGCCGGCGATGCGACTGTGGGATATTGTCCCGGAAGAGGTGCAAAAGGAGCAGAATCAGCAAATGTCCACCGACTAGAGGATGCAGGCACATTTTTTGATGACGTATCTGCGCACATGACTCGATGCAACCAAGCGTCAACTTGATACCCCGACATGAGTACGATTTCTTATTTCATTTGCTTTCAAGCTAGCTGCCTACTCTTTTATTCATATGCTTTCTTTTCTCAAAAACTAAACACATCTCATGGCAAGTTTTGCACGTCCCAGATCTTGACGGTTGCGTCGTTGCCGGCACTCGCAAGCTTGCCGCCTTCGATCCACGCCACGCCGCTGACGCCGTCCTTGTGGGCATTGGCCGCCTTGATGCGCTTGCCCTGGTTCTTATTGTCCAGACACCAGACAAAGACATTGGTGTCCAGGCTGCCGCTGGCGGCGTACGCGCCCGTGTCGTCCCAGGCGATGCAGGTGACGCGGGCTGTGTGCGCTGACCAGCGGTCGGCGACGACTTCCCAGCCGCCAACTTTGTATACGTAAATCTTGCCGACGGTGTTGCCCGCGGCCAGGTGTGCGCCGTCTTGGGAAAAGGCAAGCGAGGAAATGGTGCCCGTCGAGTTGGCGAGGCTCTGGACCTCTTGCAGCGCGCCGCTGGAATCGGCCTTGTACACTTTGACCGTGTTTTGGTCCGCGCCGACGGCAACGAAGCCTGTGGTGGCTGCGATGGCGCCGGGCGTGTAGGTAGTAGATGTTTCTTTTACCAACTTTCCATTGTTATAAGCAGCGACACCTGATGTCGTCGCAACGTAGACAATGCCGTCCGCCGCTGCAACGCCCTTGGGCTGGGCAGGCAGGGCAACGCTCTCGCCGAGAAACGTCTTGGCAGCCTCGTCTACTGTTCTCAGGGTATCATCCCAACCCGCACTGTATGCCTTGCCAGAAGCGCCAGCCAGCTGGGCGACCTGATTTGTATGGGACTGACCGTCGACAGCAGCAGCGGTACCGGTCTTGATGTCCCAGTGGCAGATGCGGCCGTTGAAGCTGCCCGTCCACAACGCCGTGCCCTGGTTGTCCGAGGCGCGTATCATGGTAGTGATGCCTTTGTCGTGGCCCTGAATCACTCTGACAGCCTGCTCCTTGCCTTCTTGCAGATATGTAAGCTCGCCTCGCAAGTTCAAGCTGATAATGAGGCCATCGCTACGGCCATGGGGGATAACAACGCCGACTTGCTGGTCGCCAACGCTAACACCGTCGCCAAACTTCCAGCTTTGAGTGGCTTTGCCCGACTCTACATCCCAGATCTTGACGCTCTGGTCCGCACTTGCCGTGGCAATCTTGCTGCCGTCCTGCGACCACGAGACCGCAAAGATGGAGCCAGTGTGTTCGCCCTCGCCAATCTGCTTCCCAGGCTCGCCCGTCTTGCCGTCGTATAGCTGGATGCGCTTATCCGCGCCGACCGTCACCAGCGCGCTGCCGTCGGGCGAGTACGCGGCACCAAAGACGAAGCCCTTGTGCTGGGTGCTCTTTGCGTTGAACTTGTACGGCGCGCCGTGGTAAAAGACCATGTTGCCGTCGTCGCCGACGGTGGCCGCGCGAAAGGGCCGCTGGCTCTTGACGGCGACGGCGTTGACAGCCTTGCTGTGACCAATGACCTCGCCGACCGAGTTGCCGCTGTCGGCCGTGATGCAGCGGCCGAATTGCTCGCGGCCGTCGCCGACGGCAATGATGCGCTGCGACTCGCCGTCCCACGCCACGTCGTTGAGGCGGCCCGAGATGATGCCGTACTCTTTGCCGACCTTGTCGATGCTTTCGGGCTCCCAGACGCGCAGCGTGCCCGCGGCGTCGCCGCTGGCAATCTTGAAGCCGTTGGGGGCGAACCGGGCGACGGTCGTGGCAGCGGTGTGGCCGGTGTACTCCTTGCAGTCGTCGGGCGAGTCGATGGATCGGACGAAGATGGATTTCCCAGACTAGAATAATGTCAGAGCTGATTCGATGCTTTCCCTCCATACGGGTAGCTCAGGGGCAGCTCCTGGGTACTGACCGCGTAAGCTATGCGCTGGCCCTTGCTGTCGGTAGATAGCTGCGTGGGCTGGCCACGGGTGGTGGCAGGAGCCGCAACAAGGATTTTGCTTATGGTAATCGTAGGAGAAGCCATCTTGCTCGGTATCAGTCCACAGACAAGCTGTAGATTTTGGTTCTGTCCAAGGGGGTCCGTGTTTGGTGAACGTGGGGGTGAGCTTGGAGGGGCAACGACCAAGAGGGGCAGTCGTGACGTCTCAGCAGTCCAACAGTTTGGTGTTAGTTGAGCCAAGACCGAGTCGTCTGCGGAC
This sequence comes from Beauveria caledonica, assembly GCA_030777785.1. Lineage (NCBI taxonomy): Eukaryota > Fungi > Ascomycota > Sordariomycetes > Hypocreales > Cordycipitaceae > Beauveria > Beauveria caledonica. The sequence goes on along the minus strand of JAPFSE010000223.1, from coordinate 77,132 downwards.
AATAGCAAGCCTACAAAAGCGAATTCGATTGGGACAGGAAAGGCTAGGAGATTTTGTACCATTCAAAAACCTCACGGGCGCGTTTGCATTAATACAGACGATTGCTAAGCTGCTGCCTGCAGGCACCAGAATAGCAGGATCCATAGCTGTTGGTGCTACGAGCCTGTCAAGCTTCTGTCTCAACAAGCAACGTCACCGTTTCTCGAGGCACAAAGATTGTTTCTCACTGGCCAATCGAATTTCCGGATAGAAGGCTTTCTGTCTGGTAGATACGAAAGCAGTCGCGCTATAGACGCCATCGTCCTTAACGCTGCACATGTACAGCAGTGGTGCTGCGTGAGGTGAGGTGCTTGTTATATCCTGTAATTCGCAACACCTGTATTACGACATGTTTCAGCGCCATCGTTAGTATATTAATTACATCTCATTTCCTAAAGTTCATCTTTAAGGGCCGGCATCGAAGCGCAAGCCCAGTGTTATTTGGTGGATACCCCCGAATCAGGTATATCGCCTGTCCCGACAAGAAGCAGTATCTCATTTATCAATGCCTTGGTCTCCCACTATCTATTCCTGCCCGTAAATACATCAAGCTAATTATTGGCAAATGAAGAGCGCACGTATATACCCAATAAGGTTGTAAGTCTATGACGATAGTGTAGGTTGCCTGGTCGGTTTCCCAACTGATAGCAAAGCACAACGCTGGGGAGTTGTTGATACCAAGGAATTACTACGACACACGTGTAATATGTTGCATTTTTGTTGATAATTGCCCAATTATATCTATCCTTTAGTGAACGCCTTCGTAATCGACAACACTCAGCGTCGCAACTAACACCGGAACTTGCCCTGCACGGGCTAAAGCGGGCCCTGTAGGCCGCCACCCGTCATCGGTCCTCGGCTCTTCGATCCTCATCGCCTTCCATCACTCCTCCATCACCACATTTCGACGAAACCCCCCCCCCCTCCGTCGAAAAAAAAACATGAATCCCCTCTCCGTCTTCCGCCCCGCGGCTCGCTGCGCCCTCCTGCGCTCGCAGCAGCGCCGTTTCCTGTCCGCCTGCGCTCCGCGCCTACACGCTACGCCGTCCGACGCCTACGGCAGCGTCAAGATGCCTCGCATGCGCCCCGACGAGGAGCCGACGAGCGAGCTCGCCGTGGGCGAACTGCACGGCGCGCAATTCCGCATTGAGCCTCTCCGCCGCGTCGGCGAGACGGACGCCACGAAGCGTGCGCGGCTACTCTGTACGTTTTTTCCCTTCTTCTTCTTCTTCTTCTTCTTCTTCTTCTTCTTCTTCTTCTTCTTCTTCTTCTTCTTCTTCTTCTTTGCTCTCTCTCTCTCACCACTCTTCGCCACCGTTACCCTCCAAGACTTCCGATTCTAACCCGCGACAACAGACCAGTCCCGCAAGCGCGGCATCCTCGAGTCTGACCTCGTTCTGTCCACCTTTGCCGCGCAGCACCTCCCCACCATGACGCCCACGCAGCTCACCGAGTACGACCTCTTCCTCGACGAAAACGACTGGGACATTTACTACTGGGCCACGCAGCACGAGCCTTCCTCGTCCACCAACCCCTCCGTCGCCACGTCCCCCGCCTCGGCCGGTGCCGCCACGGCTGAGGAGGTGCAGGAAGCCGCCGCCGCCGGCACCACCACCACCACCACCAAGGAAATCGAGCAGGGCGTCGTGATGAAGCGCAGCCCGGGACAGGGCGAGTGGGCGCAGACGGTCGGCACGTTTAAACCCGCGTACAGGCCGGTGCCGGAGCGCTGGCGCGACAGCGACGTGCTGCGGCTGCTGCGCGCGCACGTGAGGGACAAGAGCGTCGACGGCGGCGATGGCAAAGGCATGGCGTTTATGCCGGCGCTCAAGGAGTCGGACTTTGCGTGAGCAGAGCGGCAAATATTCGCATTGGCTCTCGTCATAAAGATGTGGCTTGGTCTGGATTCAACAAAACGATTCATAGACACGGAAGCTCTGTATATTAGTATAGAAAAAACAAACTAGATGTATTACAATGTACTTGAACTTTGTCAAGAATAGCCAAAGGTTTCACGAGCATCGCCACAATAACCCGAGTTTCTTGCACAATGGTTGCAGTAACAAGGCAGCGTTATACGCCGCTATTTCATCTATTCACATAATACCTGTACCTATCCCCCTGATACATGTCCCTTGCTCCTTGGGAAAAAAACGCCGAAATGCACACGATCCAGGTCAGAGAGACTCGACTCTCCCAGCTGGTCTTTCCGTGCTTTGCTGCCTCCCCAAGTAAGAAACCAAAAAGAAGAAAAAACACCTTGCCCATGTATGCTCTTCATCAATACGCGCCCCTCAAAATTTCAAGCTCCAAAAAAGCAAAGATGCACAACGCTGAATCCCATGCCCGTTGTTGTTTTCCCATATGGGTATATAAAAAAGAACCAGAAGAAAGAAACACCCAACTCAGCCCAGCGTCATTATTCACGCCGCGCCCATCCATCCGCCGTCTTCGAGGTGCCTCTTACGAGCCGGGTCCGCCTCCTTCGGGCAGTAAGCTGCCCAGGCTCCTCAGGACCTCCATCATGGGCATCTCGTGCGTACCCGCGCCCCGACGTTCCCTATCCTCACGCCTCTTGAGCCGCGCGGCTGCCAGCCGCAGCACCGCGTCCGCTTGGCGCCCGCCCACACGCACGCGCTGCTCTAGCTTGTGCACGCTGTCGGCGAGGTGGTCGACCTCGAACTCAAGCGTTGTCTGAATCGCCTGCAGGCGCGACCGCGCGCGCGCGCGCACGCCTTCCAGGGGCTCGAGCTCCGCGGCGAGGTAGCGGTGGATGCGGCCCTCGTCGGCGTCGAGCAGGTCGAGGGCGGGGAGTTGCGGTTGAAGCGTTGGTTTTGTTCCTTGCGAGGCGTCGTGGGGAGGGAATAGTTGGGGTTGGTCGGGTGCTGGTTTCTGTATCGACAGCCACGCATTCTTTTCTTCTTGTAGTCTGCAAAGCCCGCGTTAGCCATCTGTCTCGCGTCCGTTTTCGCGTCCGTTAAATTCTTGAAAAGCGGGTGCCTACCTTTGTATTCGTGCTTCTAGGGAAGCCCTCTTTTTATCAAGCTCGATATTTCTGGGATTTGGCTTTAGTATTCTTGTCGCCGGCGCCACGCTCTCGTCCCGCCCCAGCCAGTTTGTAAATTCTGGCCTCGTCGAAAACTCTTTCAACAGATCGTCCAAAATCGCGCGTGCTATCAGCAAACCAGTTAGCAATGTCTTCCCCCGCATCACTCGTATGTCAACGCACCTCCCAGCGAGGGATCCGTGCTCGGCACGCCCTGCTTTGGCTTCTCCGGCAGCGCCCTCTCGCCACACCACGTCAGCAGCTGCTTCATGCGCATCGACTCTAGCAGCCCGTCCGACGCGATGTGTTTGTAAAAATCCTGCGCGTCCAAATCGCGGTGCGGAATCGCCGTCTGCCCGCTCTCGATCAGCGAGCTTGCCCGCCGGCCGCGCGTCCCCAGCGAGCTGCGCCGGTGATTACTCCCGTTGCCGCTGCCGTTCGATGAAGATGCCGACGACTGTGTGGTGCCCTCGGCCGCCTTCTTGCGCATCTCTTTGTTGCGGGCGATGACCGGGGTGTCGCTCGTCGGCAGTGTAATCGTCGTCGTTCCGCGCGACGGCGGCGATTGAAAGCTGCTCTTAGTAGCTCGCTCCGCGTGTGCGCGTTGAGTCGTCCTGTCCGTCCTAGAGTCGTGGCTACTGGCGACGCGCCCAGCACTCGCTTCTCTCCTCCTGCGGTCCGCATCGCGTGATGGCGATGACGCCGCACCGGCCTTCCTCTGTGATGATGATGATAATGCCGTGGTGGTCGTCGTGGCTTTGGTGCTGTCTGCGGCGGGCTTGTGTCGCGGCGATCGCCTCACGGGCACTGTCATCGCTGTTGCCGTCACCTCGTCTGTCCTCGCCTTCTTTGGTTTGCGCGTAAATACAAAGTCGTCGTCATTTTCCAAGTCATCCGCGGCTGCGTCCTCTCTGGTTAGCATCACCATTGTCGCGCTATGCTCGGGACGTTGCTCACCCGCTAGACGCTTGCCTGTCCGGCGGTCGGGTTGGTTGCTCATGCTCAAGTCAAGCGGCGATGTTCGAATAGCCACAAGCGTCGTCATGGATAAAAAGATGTAAAAGTTCAATTTTTATCACAGCTGCATGTGGGCTTTGGTGGGCGCTGGTCGCCCTTCTGTACGCGCTTTGTGAATTCGTTTGCGAGAGATTCTTCGGCCGGCGTCGTCGCGTCCGGCCCGGCGCGTGTCGAAGAAAAGTACCAATCGGCCCACCTCAAGAGTCGCACAAGATAGAGGAGGATTCCACAACCGCGCTGTGTTAAATGGTCGTATTCAAGACAAATATTGGCCGTTTGGTAAATTTTGGTTTGGCGGCCAATGAATCGCAAAACAGTTTCTCTTCAAGGTGGTGGTGGTGGTGGCAGGCGGCGGCGTTGTTGTTTACCTTTGGAGGTGGGCGACGATTTCCACTCGCCGCGCTAGTCCGTTTTAGGCAGCGCCCCTCTACCGGCATCGAGACAGCCACCAAGTCAGTGGCCAAAGGCTGGAGTTCTCCAAACTTTATCCATCATTTATCATTTATTCTGTTACGTTCATTTGCGGTCAAATTCAAGATGCTTTCTATTTAATGTAGCACTTCGCCTGGCTACTTCTCGTATACGGCATCTAGTGTCTTTTACAGCGGCCCGAAGGCACGAGACAAAGGTGTCCAAACGCCGAGGCCAAAATCACCTGGCCAAACTCCTTTTGATACAGCCTGTTCTGGCCCGTGAAAGGATACAAAATGAACCGATGGAGTACGCGCAAGAAGAATTGCGACAACAGCATCGCCACCGACGAAAGCAGGCTAATCAATATCAGAAAATAAAGCTGCCCCGTACATGCCTTTGACCGACAATGTAGGCATCCTAAATGGAAAAAAAATGTCATCCGTCTCTTCGTCATGCAACATGTAATACAGGGGTGAATAGCTGCGTAGCAGAAAGAATGATACGAGCATTGTCAGATATCAGTAAAGGGCCTGTTCCCAGATCGCGAGCGTTTCGAGAACTGATCATCCAGCCGCTGAACGGGGCGTGTCTTGAGGCAACAGAGACGCCATACGACGGGTGTGTGAGCAGCCGTGCCATGATGGCGGTTGATCAGCTTGCGAAACATCTACTAGCACCGACTGCTAGGATGGCTCAGGCTGTCCCATCTGCTCGGACTTGCCCATATTGTTTGACAATGTTGGTTGGTCCGCTGATGGTGGTTGGTAATCTTTAGGGCGTCGCTCCTGATCATTATCCGCCACCGACGTAGTTGACATTGGTCATGGTCGAATGCTAGTGAGATAGATCGGGCAACTGCAGACCTAGCGGGAATGCCCCAGCTGTGCTTTGTGCGGAAGGCCCTCGGACCCGTCAAACTGAGCAGCAGCCCCTTCCTGGCCAGTTTTCAGCTTAAGAGAAACGGCGAGGGATCCCTTGGCCGGCCATGACTTGCTGCTGGTTGGGCATGGGCCCGGTCATACCATAAGGATTCATCTGGTTTGGAAAAGGCTCCATCACCGGCTGCATGTAGCTGCTCTGAAGACCCTGCTGCTGTGTGACAGGGCAGTCCTTGTGGGCGAGCAAGAGGGTTTTAAGATTAACCACCTCCTCCCGAAGTGCCGTAATTTGTGCAGTCAAAGCATCATTCTCCGTGCTAAATATTTCAACCTTGGTCTGCAGGTTCGCAAGCCATTGCTTTTTGCGTTGCCTACATTTCAACGCGGCAACACTGTGTCTGTTAGAAACCTCCGATTGTGGTATTGAGACGAGTAGTAACTGACCGATTGCGTTCTAAAAAGTTTTTGCGCTTCTCCTCATCCGTCATCTTGGCCCTGCCGGCTGAATCACCATCATCCTCATCTTCAGACATGTCAGACGGCTCGCTAGGAGGAGAAACGACAGCCTTGGTCTTTTTGGCTGGCGGGGCCTTTGCGGGGGCTTCTTCGGCCTTTCTGCGATTGTTGGCTTGAGCCTTCTTGCCCTTAGCCCGTGCAGGTTTGGTGTCGTCATTTTCCTCAGAGCCGTTGGTGATCTCACTGCCGCCGCGCGCATGCTTGGCCATATTTCCGTTTACCCTGGGTACACTGACCGGGGCAGGATGAGCCTGGTTGACAGGAGGGTTGGGGCCTTGAGGTCCGTTTCTGCCCTGTGCAAGCATATAGAGGCCATTGGCAGCGTCATTATCGTGGCCATCAAAAGGACCGGAGGCAGGCTTGGACTCGACCTTGACTGTAGTGCCGTTGGTCATGTCTTGGGGTTGTGTTGTAGGTGGCAGATGTGAAGTAGGTTGTGGCTGAGGTTGCACGGGTTGTTGTTGATTGTGCTGATTGTGTGGTCGTTTCTCACGCTTAGCAGCTGCACTCATAGCAGTGCGGTGAAAATCAAGCGTGTTGGGTGTAGCGCCGCCGCTGGCGAGCTGGGCGAAAAGAGCTTGAGAGTTGGGACTCGGGGCCGGGAACATGGAACCACTGCCACCTGGTGTGAGGCCAGACCGCAACGAAGATTCGTTGGGAGTGGGAAAGCCGCCACGAAGGTGACCTTCTGTAAAATAATCGGTAGCCGGGCCGGAGAGCATGGCAGGGCTTAGAGGACCGGTGCGAAGAGAGCCTCCGCCCCAGTTAAAGGGCGTTGAACCGGTCCCGGGCAAAAGGGACGATGGCGAAGTCAATGCAGCGACAGAGGGCAACTTGGTGCCTCCGGGCGTCTCAGGACCGCCGCTGCCGCCGAAGGACTGCTCGAAGGGATTGGGCTCCAGACTGAGAGAGCCACCAGGCTGGGGCGCAAAGTAGTCTGGAGTGTTGTTTCCTTGTTGACCGGGTCGAGGAGGGGGCGCGAGAGGTTTCGCGAGTGTAGCATTGGACGCAGGGTCAGGTTTAGATGTCGGGTCGGACTTGGTGTCTGTGGTGGATGAGGGTCAGTATGACGATGGCTGGAAATAGTCGCGACGGTCCCGGTGATGGTTTTGGCGCGAGGGCTATGAAGCGCAATTATGACGTCGTAGCCGGAATGACTAGGCGCATGGCGTTGATCGAGGAGAAGACGTTGCGATAACGTGCGTAACATCAAGGAAGAAGTAAAGGAAGTAATAGATAGGTGACGTTACTGACCTTGACGCGGCGGCGAAGAGTTCTTGGGGCGTGTAGTAGGAGACTTCGACTCAACTCGAGTTGAGACGTCAGTTGCTAAAGTCCCCATGTTGAAGAATGATGACGATGATGTATTATTATATTGTGGGCTTTGGACGAGAGGGAGGGTGTGTGTGGGGAGGGGTTGCGACCTTGACCAGAGGCGAAAGATTGCTGTCGTGGGCGTAGAAGGACGGCGTGGGATGATGAGGTCAGAGGGGATTGCAAAGGGCAGCGGAGCAGAGGGTAAAAAAAAGACAAGCGGATGCGGCTTGCACACACGGTTGCAGAATGCAGCGTAGAAAGTTTTTAGTAAGACGCTAACTCGGTAGTGAATTTTGATGGCTTTTCTTCCCTCGTGGTGGTTGATTTTCTCGTATCTTGCACGACACAGAGGCACGTTGATGGACACGCGGGAAAAAAAATCAACCCCAGAAGGAGGAAGAAGAAAAAAAAGAGACAACTCGCGGTGGGCAGCTCCAGCGCGCGCCTCAAAAGAACATAAAAGAGAAGATAGAGAAATCAAGCGGCTAAATCAATATCGTACACATGAACAGGAGCATTCGCAACTGGGGGGTGCACTGCTGGCTTGGGGCGGTCGGGATGTGCAAAGGTTGGAAGCGAAGAGAGTTGGTTTGGCTGGGGATGAAGACGTCAGAGATGACGTTGTGAGGCAGGGCGGAGGGAAGAAGGCGAGCAAAAGAGAAAAAAAATGGCGGGCGGGTCCTGGGGGTCTGCAGCTGGTCACACACACACACGGAACGGTACTTGCATCCTGGAGGTACCTGGGTACATATTTTGAGTACCTAAATTACCCGCCGAGAGACCCTGTATTTCATGTACCGATGGCGCGACTTGCCACTCTGTTCGCGCGGCTTGGGCTGACAAACCACTTGCACACTGTGCGGGGGCACCAACCATTCCCAGATGCCGACTCGACGATTTTCTCCCAACAGTGGTGCAACCACAAACCAAGAATTTCCAGTACACATGTGTATTCGTTCAAGATTTCAAGTGACAAGATGCATACTGCTTTATTCTGTCTAATTTTCTACCCCCTTTTCCTACCATCCCGCCAATATTTAGTCTTTACATCGCAATCACGTTTTTGCAGCCTGTTTGCTGCTAAAAGCGCCACACACCCAGTGCGAAATGGCAGCAGGCGCAACCACCCCAGCATCAGTACTCTGTACCAAATTGAGATGCAGTGAGGCCACCATGTGCGCACGTGATAAAATTGCTACAAGCCTCGTGAAAACTCTCGTGGAATTGCTCTAATCAACATTCCACTCTCGCATTGTCCTCTTATTGTTGCTGCACTTGTAGCTGGCACTTACACCACTGCAGTCTTCCCTTCACAGCACCATCTGCACAGTGCCCGACGATGACCGTACCCGACCCACCCTCCTTCACTGGCCCGACCCCCTGTACCAGGAAAATACCTTGTCATGTCCGTTGGGTCTTGGCTGAGCACCGTCTGTCTACCTACTTTTGGACCGCCCGCTGCTTCGTCGTTCCTAACTTATTTAGTGTCTCGACCATGACCAAGTCTGCGGCCAGGTGCTCTCCTGTGCCATAACTAAAACCCTCGCACCGGTTCAAACAGTCACGGCCACGTTATTTCAAGTGCATGGCAGCCGAAAACGCGCGAATCGTGACACCGACGGCCTCTTACAGAAGAGAGCAATCGCTACAGCCCATTTTTCAAGCGCCGATAAGCCATACGTTATGGTCTCCCACACCGCCCGCCCTGCCAATCCATCCGCGCGCCTCCCATTCGCTCCCTGCAACACCCAAGTTTTGATCTGAGCCGCCCGCTGATAGGTTTGATTAATGAACCAGTGCCAGGCATTCCCGTTTGTTTTCTGTTTCTACGGACCCTACCTGCCTTTCGGCACAGACTTTCCATTTCCGGCACCAATTTCTGCCCGTCAAACAAGTTCAAATGCCTGGTGACGTCAGTGTATGGGACCTTTTGCTCCCGCTAAGCCAATCCCTCAGCGCCATGGCGCGACGATCTCTGGCGCGCCCAATCTTGGCTCCCCGGGCTGCATGGCTACCCGCGTATTCGTAGGCTTGCTTGGCTTTTTGGCCGAGTGTGTACATTTCTCTGGTTCGATAGCCTCACAAGCGAAGCAATCGCGTCGTCCTTGTTCGCGCAGTGAGAAAAAAACGGTAGCTCTCAAGCTTTTCGAAGATACAACTTTCACTGCCAATACCAGCAATTGCACGCCTCGTAAGCCACGAAGGCCCTGATTAGCAGAATGTGGCAAGACAAGAATCGGTGAGGAGCAACATTCAAGAGAAAACGGCCGTGGACATTTGTCAAAGATGAAAACAAAGATGAATTAAAGAAAATTAACTAATCTGCATTATCTATCGATTTTACACCATCGGTTTTAGCTCTCTCGTAATGCTTCCAGTCATGTAGCTTGTAGTTCCCTCTTACTTCCTGGCTTCTGGACTGTCCACTGCACATCGTCAACATTCATGAGCAAATTTTCTCGAGACTCGAAAGCGGTCGCCGTCGCGGTAAACTACCAGCCGGCGCCGCTGCCGCCGCCATAGTTCTGTGACTGACCACCACCATTGTCCCATCCGCCTCCTCCAGAGTCAGCACCAGTGTTGCCATCGAAGCCGCCACCATTGTCATTTTCAAGCTGCTCAGCTGGCGGCTGCTTGCACCGAACCTTGGTATGTCCGAACTCCTGGCAATTGGAGCACTTGACTTTAGACCCTGATCTGCATGTTAGATTCAAATTTGTTAAATTATTGCCAATTACTTACAATCTTTCGGCTCAGGGCAGTCGCGGCTAAAGTGGCCCATCTTCTCACAATTGCGACACTGCACATTGTCTAGATTTGGAGGCTGGTCACAGTCGGCCGCAAAGTGACCCTCTTGGCCGCAGTTTCTGCAGCCACGGCCGCCGCCCTTCGGGCAGTCCTTGGCAAAGTGTCCAGCTGATTATAGTCAGTATATTATGTCCTACGCATCTCCAAGTGTTTGCTTACTCTCTTCACACTTGCGGCATGTAACGTTGTCAAGGTTCGGCTCTTCCTCGCAGTCGATAGACTTGTGACCAGATTTGCTACAATGTGATTAGCAACATGCCACATATCACGAATATCAATAAGCATACCCGCAGTTCCTGCACGCAAAGCGATCCTTTCGAGGTTCGGTGCCTTGGTTTGTTAGTGTTTGGCGGCTTGTGTGAGGTGGTCAGACTTACAATCCCGAATTCTGTGGCCATCCGCACCGCAGTTGTAGCAAGACAGGCCCTTGACTTCACGAACAACCTTTTCCTGCGTGCACTTCCTGGCGGTGTGGCCAATCTCGTCACAGTTGGCACATTTGGGCTTTCCAGTATCGACGACATCACCTGCGTCGTCCAGGCGGGCGAGTATCTCATCAATGCTTTTCGGCCAGCCCTCGACCTCTCGGGGCCGCTGGGGCTGATCCGAAAACCTGTACGAGACCGTGTACTTTTTACCCATGTTACCTTGCAGGTCCATGTTGGTAAATATCTCAATCAAAGATCTCTCCGAGGCAATAAGCCAGATATTGATCTGATCGTGAATAAACGCCTCTTGGATCTCGCGGAATGTGATTCCGCCATTCAGGGCCTTCACGTATGCCTGGATGCCTGCCTTCGCATCGTCGGCATCTTGCTCAGCCGCTGCACGCTTGATCATGTCCCAAGCAAGCTCAGCAGCCATGTCGGCGATGCCGCTGCGGTCGATCTTCCTAGCATTGGTACAATCCTTACGCAAGTGCCCTACGTATGTTAGCTTGAGTAACGTTGGACACGCTTTGGCTTCGGACCTTCTTCGCCGCAGTTGTCACAGCTCATGGGCGGCTTCGTAGGACATTCTTTAGCCATATGTCCCGGCTCCTTGCAATAATTGCATGTCATTGGCGCCGCATTTGGGCACTCGAACTTTCGATGCCTAGAATCTCGTCAGAGAAGAAGATGTGTAAAACTTGAGGGCGGAACTCACCCTTCCTCTCCACAGGAGAAACATTTGTCGTCCCGAGGTGGACCATCTTGATTGTCGTATCTATTGCCTTGTTAGCGGGATGATAGATGGCAAACTGGCAAACTGGCAAATTGCAAATGGCAAAAAAGGAGAACGCACCCATTGTCTCCGTCATGGTCAATGGCATTGCTGCCGTACTGCTGACTGATCACTCCGTTAGCTAGGAATCGTGCAAAAAAGGCACGGGTAGCATACCTATCCGCGGCATGATCATTTCCGCCGAATCCATGGCCAGCGGACTGGCCATACCGGCCGCCATTGTTACCTCCCCATTGGCTGTCAACCTGGGTAGGGCCGTCGTTCCAGCCCGACATTTTATGGGTGGCGTAGCTGGTTAGTAGGTAAATGGGATCAGGTGGTGATGCAAGTGATCTTGGAAGCAGAGGCGAAACAGATCTAGGCAAATGCAGGATCGATTCTCGATTAAGCACACAGGCCGAAGGAGGAGGATGAAGGTGAGAATTCTGAAGGTGAAGATTCATTATTATGAGCAAACGCAGCTGCCAACTGGCAAGATCTGGCTACAGCTGGCAATGAGCTGCCGGGCCGCAAGATGCAACCTGTTTGCATTTAGTCTCGCATTTTGTAACTGAGCTGTATACAGATCTGAGGCAGCTTTCGGCATGCGTTCCAAGGATCTTGACAAAAGGTCCTTGCAACAAAGATGCGTATCGTGAGTGGCTGGGTCGACCTGTCCAACCTGCTGGGTGGTGTCCATCATGGCCGTCCACAACGAATGAAAACGAAACCTAGGAACACTATAACTTGAACGAGAATTCATGATCGATTGCAAGTCACTTTGACAAGGCTCAACTGTACACCTTCTCACGTCCTTTCACCGCGGGGTCAAGATATCGGCTACATTTTTCCAGGGTCCTTTTTAGGGTAAGCGGTCACAGAGCCCACGACTCGCCAAAACAACACGGCATGCCCGCAGCGCCTCCACCGCCAATAAAAACCCAGGCAATAGAATGGACAAAATTCTCGCAAAGCCAGAGTTGTATGAATCCAGCGCTATAATGCACAGTCAGCACAATCACACGCATCTTGGTAATGCTCTCGCTGGTATAGGTCAGCTGGCAGGGCCCTGACCGGGCCGCTTTCGGAGGCCGGCTCGCAAAGCACCGCTGCCGTTGAGGGGGTCCGGAAATCCAACAATAGCCCCAGTATTAAAATAGCATGTGAGGGTCACAATCTGCACTGTGCGGTCCCTGCCAGATGCCCACCCCGCCTACAGTGCCGGAAAAAAAATTGCACACCCCGCCATCCCACCATGGACTGGGCTGGGCTCTACCTATCTCTGGGTCGGCTGCGATTTCTTTCGTTAGCCTTACAAATACACGTCTCGAGAGGGGACCCCCGGAATTTACCATATCTCGTCCTAGCCCTCGCCTTTACAGACAAGAACGACAAACCTCGCACCCCGACAGAGCCCATTGTCACCCCTCGGCTCCTTCACTTGCGCCGTGCTCCGTTCATTTGCCACTGCACGACACCACCGACACCATGGCTCCCTTGATCGCCACCATCGACCCCAGCGACGACGCCGTCTTCAGCAGCATCACTACCAAGGCGGCCACAAAGACCCCGAGCGGCCAGCGCGCTCTGCTCCTCGCCCCCCCGTCCCTCGCCTCGCACGCCGACGCCCTCGCGACCGTTCTCACACAATATGATCGCACCATTACCGATCTCCAGATGCTCGATCGTCTGTCCGCCGGCGTAGTCAAGCTGCCCAGTGCCCACTACGACCTGATCCTCGTTCTTTCCGACGCCGCTGCCACTCTCACCGAGTCGCTCGGCCTGTTGGACCGCGCCGTCGTCGGGGCCGTCGCCGACTCGCTCAGACCACGGGGTCAGCTGCGCGCCGAGAAGGCCTCTGAGAACCTTGAGGCCACACCGCTCGCCAAGGAGGCCGTCCTCGCGGGCCTGGTTGGCAGCGGCGCCGGCGGCTTCACCAAGCCCGACTACGGCGACAACGACGGCGCCGTGTCGCTCAAGTTCGGCTTTCGCAAGAAGAAAGTGAACGCGCCCCCCGCTGCGGCTCCGGCTCCGGCGCCCGCCGTCGGCAGCACCATTCTCAACGGCCACAGCAGCAACGGCGGCGCCAACAAGCCCGCTGTCCCTGCTGGCGTCGGCTTCGACTTTGGCGATGATCTCGACGATGACGACATCATTGACGAAGAGACGCTCATGACCGACGAAGACCTGAAGCGCCCCATCAACATCCGTACGTTGCCCATCACCGCCCCCTGGTCGATCCATGATCCCACTCCTCCCCACAATTTTACTGACCACGATACGTCACACAGCCCTCGAGTGCCAGCCCAAGCCTGGCAAGCGCCGCCGTGCCTGCAAGGACTGCTCGTGCGGTCTCGCCGAGCGCCTCGAGGCCGAGGACGCCGCCAAGCGCGCCGAGACTGAGAAGACGCTGGCCAGCTTCAAGCTCGCCGCCGAGGACCTGGCCGAGGTGGACTTTACCGTCCAGGGCAAGGTCGGCTCGTGCGGCAACTGCGCGCTCGGCGACGCGTTCCGCTGCGACGGCTGCCCTTATATCGGCCTGCCGCCGTTCAAACCCGGCGAGGAGGTGCGCCTGCTCAACAATGACGTGCAGTTGTAGAGGGCGACATGACTAGCATTTTACCGGCGTTTTCTTTGCCACCTACCGGCGGGTTTCCTTGCATTGATGCCACACTGGGCTTTTGGGATTTAAACGGGTTTATTGTCTTGCCTGATGAGAACAAGATCTGGGATCGACACAAAATGGATTTCATCATATACATTGGGATGTTGGGGCGTCCCCTGCAAGATGGGCGTTGCATGGCGAAATGAAGGATAGATTATCAAGGTGATGTTTTGTTATATATATATAAACGTGATTCAGTTTCTGGCTCTATGTTACAAACCCGTGCAAGGTGTTGAGCTCATCCCGTATCCTGCTCGGTGCCAATTTGCCCCAACCAAAAAGTGCGGATAAGGATAATGTCGTCTAACATGAAAGCGAAACGCCTAGTTTTCATCATGGGACTTGCTTACCTGCTTGCCCCTCTCGCCGTCCTTGCTTGGTCTGGCGTTTTCGTCATCGCTATCGTCGCCCACCGAGTACTTATCAGTAGGCAGAATGTTGCTCTGCAGAGCGATGCCCTCCTCCTGCGCCTCAATGTCGTCGACGACGATGCGACGGCTGGAGCCCATGGGCTCCTCGGAGCGAATAGCGCTGTACGCAACGCCCTTGCGGCGTTGACGCCAGACAAAGAAGATGAAGCCCAGGGCGCCGAGCACGACAAAGACGAGGACGACCTCGCCGGAGCGCTGGTAGGCGGCCCACTTAGCCTCTTTGAGCTTCTGCTTGACGGCCTCTTCACTCTCCTTGGGGTTCACAGAGCCGCCGACGGTAGTCTCGATACCCTTTTCGCCATCGATGCGGCTGTCGGTGGGGTCGCCGCCAATGCTGCTAATGTCGACGCCCATGAATCGGTCCAGCATGTCGCGCGAGCGACGGGGGTAATCAAAGGGAACCATGTGTGAGGCTTCGTTGAACACAACGTAGGTGAGGTTGCGGGCGTTCTGCCAGAAGCCGGCATCCGTGCCTTCAAAGGTCCAGTTGCGACGAGGGGCCCAGTTGCCAGGAGTCACCTCGAAACCCTTGCCGCCGTTCCATTCCAGGTTTTCAATCAGGTCTTCTGTGCCGAAATGGTTGCAGATGAGGTCTTCAGCACCGGAGAAGATCAACACGGGAATCTCGGACAGTATTCCCGACATGAGGTCAATCGAGGGCTTCGAGGTGATAGGATGGAAAGCCCCACTAACACCACCGCTGCACTCTGACCATCCAGACTTTTTCTCGGGGTTAACGTTCAATGCACTGACAACATCGCTGCGTCGCAGGTAGGGCGTGACGGCACTCAGGTCCGGAGGCCAGTTCATGCCGCAGCTGGGGTATGAGTCCCTAAGACGGACATCGTACATGTTGATACATTCTTCATCTCCGCCGCCCTCCTTCCTAGTTACGGCGAGAAGTTCTGTCAGGATATCCTCACACTCGGGGTAGCCCACCTTGCCAGGGTTGCTAGCGAGCGTGGTGTGACAGGTACGCTCTATGGCTTTGAGCTTCTTGCCTGTGTCCGAGTCCTTGTCGACCAAGCCCTTATCGAAGGCAAATTTGAGGTAAGAATCATACTGGTCGTTGGGAGAGATCCATGGATTCCCAAGCAGTATGCCTTGCAGACTCCATTTATCCGATTTCTCATTGTTTCGGTCAAGAATCGCTCGCGCAATGTGGGGGATATACTGTCCAGCATAAGACTCTCCAGCGATATAAATCTAGATGTTGTCAGGTGATGAAAGGCCTAGTGTCTGTCGAAGTACTCACATCGTCGCGGCTATACTCGGGGAACATGGCAAAGAACTTTTCCAGGAATAGCACAAACTGGCTCGCCATCTCCGTAAGTTCGTGTACATAGCTATCGGTGTTGGCATAGCTGAATCCCGTCCCGACAGGGTTATCAACAAAGAGAAGATTGGCAAATTCGTTCCAGGATCCGTTGTTTGTGACAAGCGTATCCTTGTCCTTGACTCGGTACGGGCCGATTTCCATGAGCGCGCCGTCTTCGGAGCTGCAGCCCGGTCCGCCATTGACCCAAATGACTGTTCTTTGCTTGTTTGCAATGTGTTTATTCTGGAAATGCCAAAAGAAGAGGTTGCCATTTGTGTCGGGCTTGATTTCGATGTGTCTGCGGCATAAGCTTGCGTCAGCGTCTGTTTCGGAGCTTGGCGTCAACGACCTGGGCGTGCGCGCGACTCACCCTGCATGCATCTTCACCGGTACCTGGTCTTCGGGGACACCAGGCAAGTTGCGAACGTAGTAGTCGGCGGCTGACTTGTCTGCCAGGGCTGCCAGAGGCCCGAGGGCCAGCGCCGCGGCGGCCAGCCATCGTCGGGGCCCGGGGATGGAAGCGACGGAAACCATCGCCCAAGTGGCGATCACGACGGCGTCAGTGCAAGCTATGCGAATCTTGCAATAAACAGATATGATCGCGCAAAATTGGATACAGTGGCCCGGCTATTGGTTGCGCGGGAAGATGTCGTGTGATGATGGTGATGGTAGAGGCATGAAGCTGACTCCTGCCACTGAGGCGAGGTGGCATTGTCCTCCGCAGAGGTGGCTATTGTGACCCGTTTTGGGCGGTAGTTGTTCAGGTGGGCGGCCGAGCGTTGCGCCCGCATAAAGCACTACAACTTTGGCATCTATTTTCGTGACAAGGGCAGTATGGACGTTTAAATTCAGGCAGTGAAATGTAATGAACAAGGGACGAATTTTATCGAGTTTGGGCTTGAGCTTTGCCCTCTGGAAATCAAGGGTGTCGCATCAACATCAACACCCTAACACGGACATTCCTCATCAAGATCGATGCAGGGCTCCACCAGCCTCAAAGTCGCTTTTTAGTGTGGTCAGATTTGCATCGTCCAACTCACAGCACCAATATCAGTCTTCTAGTAGGACTGCCTAGAACAAAACTCCTGTGCAAGGAGATAATACTTGCCGCAGGAGCTGTTCCCCTCACATAGACAAGATGGCCGCAGTTGCAAAGACCATCATCGTCGAGCATCTCGACCCCGAGCTTGGTCCTTGGTCAGAACTCGAGTACAAGTGCATCGCCAAGGAGAGCCATGAGAGAAACAGCGACTTTATTCTGTCTTGCTTGCCTGATGGATTCAAGGTCCCGAACACTTTAGCCAACAGCCCTGCATTCAAGGCTGAACACCGCGGTGTGGAGGAGCTTTATGCGGACACCAGAAACCGAGTCTGCCTATTGGATCCTGCGGCCTCCAAGGACTTGTCTCCCGAGGACGGTGACAAATTCGACGTGTTTCTGTTTGGTGGAATATTGGGTGAGATTCCATAGCCAGGAACAGCGTATGTCCTTGCACCTGCTAACATATCCCAGGCGATGACCCGCCAAGAGGTTCAGCATGTCCATCCTCTGCGTGTGTATGACCATACTGACAAAAGTAGATCGCACCTCTGAACTTAGAAAAAAGGGTTTCGAGGGACGTCGTCTGGGCCCTCAGCAAATGACCACTGATACTGCTGTTCGTGTGACGAGAATCGTGGTTCAAGACAAAAGTGAGGCGTCTTCCGGTTTGGGCTGCGCCGCGTCAACTAATCAGTTCAGTTGCTCTCGACAAGATCGATTACCTCGACTTTCCCGAGCTAAAGTTCAACAAATACGAAAGCACAGAGATGCCGTTTCGATATGTCAAGGGCTCGGATGGGGAGCCCATCATGCCCGAGGTAGTTGAGCCCACACGAGTCTAGTTAGATCATTGCTAACACATCCGCAGGGTATGAAGGAGCTGATACAAAGTGATGCTGATAAAGCGGTAGATGATTTGATTTAGCTTATTGCGTCAAATGCAAATGAAATACAAGCTTGTTACCCACCATGAGCTTCAGCGTTTGCGTGACGGTGAAACGTGAGCACTCTACACCGAGCATATTATCCTGCGCCACTTCGCAAACTATACGCAATAGGTCGCTAGAAGAGAACTGTCGTCTACGATACTACTCGGTGTCGGTAAGCTGCTGTTCCTCGTTTGATCTTGCCGCCCGGGCCGCAAGAGTGAGGCTGACTGCGGCATCTTGCCTCGGGTGGTGACGCATCCGACGACGGTCCAAACAGTACGTAGTCTTGGCATCCTGATAAACACGGCAGTTTGCTGTGGGTAGGTGACTGCTGCTGCTCAAATGCCGACTATGCTGAACGTGAATCCTCTGAAACAGAAACCCGGCCCGTGGACTCGTGGAAGGCTACGCCAGATCGATTATCCGGTCCGTCAGTCAACCCAGTTTGACAGCTGCAGAGATCTGCAGGGTGGGTGTGATTTGACTACATCTGATGTCGCGAGATCCTCAGTCCGTGATGCATACAAGTTCACGGGAAGCAAGCACCCGAAGCAGCCGCACGACTGGGCTGATGGCGGCTGACGTGTGCTCTGCCTGGGCTTGTTTGGAGCTGCTGTCTGGCGAATTACATCCTCCCCCTAGACAAGGAATTTTATTACACACCACTTCGCCTGAATTTTGATTGACCTGTTTCTGTCTCAGGAATGGCATCGCTGCATGAATGACATTGTTTGCAAGAGCGGTGGGCATACCCTGGAGATGCTCGTCGCTTTCTGCACCTGGCACCGGTGCAGCAGCCGAGTGCCGACGAGCATCAAAATCGCGCACAGATACTGCTTTGCAAACGTGCTAGCAACAGGATAAGGCTGAAAAAGGATTTTATATTGAAGCAGCATCTTCTAGGTCAAAAGAAAAATCTAAATCTCGAAGAAGAAAAAAATGTAAGCAAAAATGCATGTTCCTGCGGGGGGTCGAACCCCGGACCTTGACATTACACCATAGAGCCAAAAGAAGTCCTTGATCTATAAGAGTCACGCGGTAACCACTCCGCTACAGGAACTACCTAATACAAAGTCGTCTTAATTAGACCTAAGAAGGCTTGACCATTTGCCCCACTTGGATTATAACCTAAACGCCACAAGCGCCCAATCATTTCAGCTATTACACATCGACCTCCATAGAACAGTTGACAGCGCTGCAGGGTGCTGGGAACACGCTAAAAGTGCACTGGCCTTGTACTGTCCCGAGGGTCCAATCTACTACGGAGCTATCATTCGATCATCTTCGCCCGGTAGCTGCTGCGAGATCCGCACGCAACGGTAGTCCTTCTTTGTTTTTTCTTGTTTAGAACGAGTTTCAAGCAGTGCGTGTTTTGCAGGAAGTCAAGAGTTTCGGCCATCGCCTGCCCAGCACATGGCACTGAGATCGGAACGGCGACGCTTGATCCCGCATTGATTCTAAGTAGTGCAAGAGCGCGTCATCGTCTACGAGAGAAAACGGATTCTGATTTTTTTTTCGGGTCAGATGAGATTGGCGTTGAACCATTGGTCTTTTCAGCAGTCCGGTTAATTCCTATCACCGAAGTCACGAACTACGCAGTGACGTGTTCTGGACTTCTCCGTATTTTCTCTTGGCGGGCTTTCACATGTGGTTCATCTAAGCAAGCCTGTCCTGGCCTCCAGCCGAGAGCAAGATGTGATGAAGGAAAAGTTTGGCACAAGTTACACAACACAACCAAAGTATCATTGGCTTGAGTTTAGGAGAGCATTTTCTGTTACACCAAGGGGGTCGCAGCTTCTTGTTTGGCCATGTTTACTCAGCTGAAAGCATTGTGATAGAGTTGCGGAACGAGAAAGAAATCTGGACTTGGATGAAATGAACACAAAAGTTATCTCAATCACAATTCTCTATGAATTTTGATACGGACGGTGTTTCAAATGGCTTCTAGGGCTTTCAGGATGGTGTCAAGGCGGCGGCGTTAAGGTCAAACTACGAGTTGAAACGTTGGGGGAAGAAGCAGACGCCGCCAACCTTTTGGGTGTATTTGCTCCAAAACCACCGGCTATTGCAGTCTGAGTTTGTCTGCACTTGGTTGGAAACAAGCCAGAAGCGAGGTGTCATTGCGTGATATTTCCTGCCCTTTTCTCATTGGCCGTCGCATTCGATATCGCGCCGGGGCACTTATGTAGCCTTGTGAAGTGGCCTCATTTTCCTCTGGCGTGCGGCTGCCCACGAGTCATGGACATGTTTCACTCTCTGGGGACGAGATTCTAGTGGCGCCCACCACAGCCAGAATTGTACACACGGAGCTGGGGCTCTTTATTACACGTCTGTTTTTAGTATCCCGTAATAAGATCGTCTTCGTCTGTTCACATGAAATGGCGGGAGTGGAGTCTGCCGACTACAACCCACTGCCCGCTACGACCAAGGCTAGAGGGACGACGGGGGATAACGGGGGCGAATATGTACCAGTATTACAATTAAGATCGCCTCTTGCTATTTTAACATCAAGGTCCGGGATCACACTGGACCGACTACATTATGCCATAATGTTTCTCCCCAGTCGACGTGTAAGATATAGTTGCAATGCATGCCATGATTCAACACTGCTGAGAATCCGCAGGCGATACAATTACCCCGCGGGGTTGAAAGATGGCAAGGTTTTGTAGAGGTTGCAGATGTGAACCTCGGGAGTGATAGGCGAAGGAATCTGGCACGTGTACTGCACATACGAACTATGACGCGAAGAGGCGTCGAAAAATCTTCAGCGTCGTGTGAGCAAATGTTTCGAACAGGAACATCGCGACGCCTTCTAAAAAAAGGCTGCCCCGGTGCGATCAGAGCAGGGAGGGGAAATTGGAGGGGCATGTCAAAGCACAGCGGTGCGGCGGCCAGGCGGAGAGCACATGCAATAACAGGACTTCAGACTGAGGCTTGGCAGGGTGTGTCGGGAAGATTTGACGATGAGGATCGAATGTGCGTGTCGCTGTGCCGAGGCGTGGTAGTATACCCCTCCTTTCTCTCTGCTTAAACGGCCAAAACATGGGTCAATAACCGACAGTGACGCTAATAAGAAGCAAGACATGCAGCCGCCTTTTTGCCCATTTGGGACTCGTCTGATGGGATAAACAACGGCCACACGAGCAGGGGTGTCGCGAAATGTACAGTTAGCTTGGTAGAGGACGGAAGCCTCCAACACCCGGCAGTCGGTGGAGATTTGACATTCTCCCATCATCAGCCCGAGTCCTCAGAGGAAAGGCTGGCTTCGCACGAGGACCAGCGTACCGTATGGCTAAGGCTGGGTAAAAATGGTAAACAAAAATACTAGTTTCGAGATCTCTCAGGAGTCGAGTCGCAAGTTGCAACACAAGGGTTGTAAACATGTTGTAGGCCAAGGACATGGGATGAAACTTGGAAGAGTCTCCTGCGTGCCGTACAAAAGTTCTGTCACGAATCAGAACAGGGGGGCCATCTTTGCAGAAATGTTTAGTAAGAAGAGATCTCCGCAAGAACCCAAAAGCAAGGCCTGACATATGCATTTTCCCCCACTTGGGGCAGGAAAGGCCTCCCTGTCTTTGGATATTGCATTCCACCATCACATAACGATTGCAAAAGGGTGGGAGCCGTGAAGCTAGCTGTTGGGCCAACCTACACAATGGCTGTTCCAGACACATGGCCCTTAGCTTGGTTTACTGGTACAATGGAGAAAACGGCGTGCGCCTGCGTCGGGCAATTCGTCTCTCGTATTTTACCAAGGTTGCAGGGATGGGCAAGGGTAACTATCCAAAGGCCCAGTGTTTTGTCCTCTGACCTCTGTATCTCTATTAGTCAGTCCCTGGACGAGCAACTGCCGATTGGGGATTGTGTCTGGGACCCGGGTATGGCCGTGAATGGACAGGTTAGGCTGCAAGGAGCTGAAATAAGCAAATGAGCCCGACGCCAAGGTCCAGATCTTGCTTTCTTGCGTTTGCTTTTGCGCCAGCATGGGTCGGGCAGGCGAGAAGGGCGAAGAAATCGGACGTCAGATGGATCGCGACAGACGGCAAGGGCGGCGGACGGGCCAGTGCTCGCCACTCCCGCTAGACGCAGACAAACGTATCGGTGGCACAGCTGACCAAGGATGACTTCAAAGTGCATGCGATGCGGCGGGAGGTAAAGACGGCTTATGCGAGTCACGACGAATTTCATTGCAGTAAAGAGGCAGGCATTGCATTGCATCGCTGCTGGGTTGGCTGGAGATTGAATCATGGGGGGTCCTCGGAAACGGAGCCACTTTCGTTCCGGGGCGCCGTTCCAACTTGGCCGGCTCCGATGTGCGACCTATCAACTCTTGCAAGGACAGGACCCGGCGTGGGCCACGCAGGCAGCCGCTAATGATTCGAAAAGCCAATACCTCCAATGTGTGGCATGCAATCGGCAAGCCGCGACGGATGACTCGCTGACACGATGAGGCGGCATTTTCTCACACCACAGACGAACGGCGGTGTCGATCGGGAACCGCGGAGGTGGCAAACGAAGGTTCGGCAGCATTGAGCAGCGGCGCGGCGCATAAGAAACTATACTTTTTTCTTGTGTTTCTCTGCAGCATCGATCGTTGATTATTAGGGGAAAAAAAAGAAGAAAAGCCCAGGCCACCCTGCGGCAAGCTCCCGCCGCGCCATCACCGGTGAAAATAACGGGGGGATGATCCGGACTTGCGTACTGTCCCGCTCATCAATTTCCGCCCACCCACGAGTTATCGAGCAAGCAAAGACCAGACCAGAGGGCTGCTGGCCCGCTGCGCTGGCTCCCTCCTGTTGGGGGTGTACTGTTACAACAGCACCTTCTCTCTCCCCGTAGCTGCGGACCTGATGAACGTGATGTTGGGCTCGAGCCGCCCACTAACCTCGTCCGAGAAATGCGCCATGCAGCTCCCAGAAACTCTATTTCAGCCCATCGACTCCAGCCGTGACACGCCATGGACGAATTCTCACACGCCCGTAGGCATGTACTGTATCACGCCAAGCCGCACGCCTGAGACGACCCCCCGCGTGCTCCCAATGGTCTGTTGCACGGCTCAACGGGAGTCTGCTGCGGCCTGGTATCCAAGCAAAAAGCTATCTCATCCATGGTCATGTTCTTCACGGCCGAGAAGCTCGAATCGGTTATCTCGTAGCCTCTCGGGCCCACTGAAACATCGTCACCTGTTTTCTTTGTGCTGCGGCTGCTTGCACAGGCTCTCGGTCCACTGTCAATTCTGCGCACGCCCCGTCGATATCGACTTGGCTTTGCTCTTGCTTGCTCCTGGTGGAATTTGTTG
The DNA here is from genome assembly GCA_030777785.1 of Beauveria caledonica. Classification (NCBI taxonomy): domain Eukaryota; kingdom Fungi; phylum Ascomycota; class Sordariomycetes; order Hypocreales; family Cordycipitaceae; genus Beauveria; species Beauveria caledonica. Next base: position 54,210 of record JAPFSE010000223.1, on the reverse strand, counting down.
TGGTCGCGGTAGTGCCGAGGCATCTCGAGGCCTAATCCCCGTCCAGTGACCTATGAAACAACAATTCGACACGTCGACAAAACGTTTTATGGCCGGGCGCTCGCTCTCAGGTTCTGTGTTTGTGATTGCCGTTACAACAAGCAACTAGAGTAAAGTTACTTGCGATACATCCACTCATCACCATACGAGAAAGGAGTTGCCACGCGACGAGTTCTCCCTAGTCGGACCATGTGGGCTGAACTATTTACCGCGCAGGTCACTAGATCAAACTCAACTTTAAGGCTCAACAGTTGCTGCATTCCTGCCCGGGTGCATACCAACGTATGTACGAACCCTGAATTTATTGAAATTCTTGATTACGCCTCGACTGCGAGCCTGTGGTGGAGATCACAGAGCAACGATTGGTATGTTGTTTCCCCCATTGTCACTGATTCAATGCCGCCGCGTAGCCGCAAGGCAGCCGGCGAGGCACCGCACGCAGATTTCTGGCCGAGTATTGCGCTGGGTCGTACAGTAGTCCGCTTCTCCCTCCTTGAAGGCTTGAACACAAGCTTGGTGAGCAGGATCAGATATCAAAGCGACAGACACACCAGGCTACTAGCGAGTTGCTTGGATGGCTTTGAAACTGGCCAACGGGGTGTTGCAGTGTGCGCTAGCTTCAATCCACATGCAGTCATCAAAACGGATTGTTGGACGAGGCCGAGCGATAGATGTCGACCAACTCACTGATGCGCGCCGACCTACCATGCCTGCTCTTTTATGCTTTGTACTGACTGGTACAGCCTCTCTTGGTCCGGACGGATAGTTACACACAGGCCACTTGCCGTGTGTGGGTAAGGGTGCCGGGGGAGGGGGCCTCATCATTCATGGGCCTGCACTGCTGTACTGTACGCACTCTTGGACATGATGAGTCTCTAACTTGTCTGTCCCCACGCATCCATTGGTTCCTGGTTCCACACATTTCCGAATGTAAACTTTCTGCTCAACGTCTCCCTTCCCACTTGGCCCAGCCGCATGGTGCGATTTCCTGGACCAACTTGCTGTGGCAACCTATCAACGCCGCCCCTTGGCCCAACTTCTTCCCGCCTCGGCCACGTCCCATCTGCAGTGTATGGGCTGTCTCAGTGGGTCAGCTCGTGAGATTCACCGATAGCTGCACCATCTGACCCTATGCTTTCGGGGTGTGATCTGTACGATGTGTGGAAATCACAACACAAGGTTCATCTCGCCCTCTCTTTGTCTCCGCCCCCAATGGCAACACACGTCGCCAGCAGCCCGCGCGGCTTGTGGCATTTCAGCGCAATCTTGACCCCTTTCAGCCATCATTGTCAGTGTAGGACGATTCTCGGGGATTGAGCGTTTCTTGATCTGGGCCTTCATGATTCGTCTACCTGCATTATCCCAGTTCTGCTCCTGCAAGTCCTAACAGCTTCTCGTCGCATGATAATGCAGGAGATTGGAGAAGTCCAAGAGTCCGTGCTCCTTTAGAAATCATACAGACCAAGTGGTTATTAGAAGCGAACGCCCCCCGTCTATTCACAATGATCCACACCAGTGATGCTTTCCCGGGATGTCCCCTGCTCCCGGAACTGCCGATTACCGCGAGTCATCGCTAGAGACCCCCGGCTGGCATGCTCATGATGTGGCAGGCAAGCTTGCAAGCTGGTACAGGAGCGCTCCCGTTTTGCTGCGTGTCGCATCCTGCCCTCCAAGGTCATTGCGGCTGGGGTGGAATACTAGTGCTGTCAAAGTGTTTCCCGCTCTGCCCATGGCCTCCCGTTATGCAGCCACCCTCCCGCGCTGGTGCTGGTTCATCAACTATGCTGTTGGCACTGCATTGCACATTGTCCGCCTCCCCATTACCTGAGTCACATCTCACAAAGCTATACAAGTCAGCGCTGTCCTGTCCTTGCAACTTCACGTCGAGAACTGAGCCCGGCCCACTTTGTTGTGTTTCTATGCGCTTTCTCCACGAAGTTTACATCGGACAACTCATCATTCCACTGGTTCTTATGCGAGGCTGACCATTCTACTTACTGATTCCTTGAACGAACAGGGATATACTCTGCATCATTCCTCAGCCTCCCTCCCCGACATTCTTCTGTTTTGTTTTCGACCACTTCACTTCTCTACTCCATTGCCCACGGACATTTGTCTCTTGTCTGCTGCACTTTGACGTGACAATTCTGTCTCAGAGTGCCTGAGACTCTAGTACCCCATCTCAAATCTCTGTGCTGGTGATAAAAATAGCCTGCACAGGGGCCCTCTAATCCCTTCTTCCACTCTCCTTCCACTTCATCTCCAAACCCTTGTCACGCATAGCCACTTTCTACTGTTTCAAGACCTTGGTGGCCCAAGCTGTGGAGAGGGCTGCCTGTCTTGTTTCGCTCGGTCCTGCAAAGACTGGGCCCCAGAGCAAAGAAATAATCTACGTGTAGGGCATACAGAAACCTTTTGCGCGCCCCTTGTCGTCCCAGACGTGCTGGTGCATAAGCGGTCGGATTGTTTCGATCTCCTCTGGGACCATTTAGCAGTCAGTGCGTGAGATCTCCTGGGCACCCGCCGATCGCATCAAATACGTCGGATGGCCCGTTTCTGACCAAACAGTTCCTTGTTCCATATCCGTACTGTTATTGGTACTGCATATTGGCTGTTTGGATGCTGGTTTCCTTCAGTACACTGTCAGCTCGGTGGATTATCAACTTCAGCTTCTGCCACTAAGCTCTCTTTACCCTTTCATTCTCCTCCTTATTCCCATTATTCTATTGCCCAGGCTGGACAACATTTCCCAGCTTCAGTCTTGACAATCAACTCTACTCGGATATAGCTGGTCGCCACACTTCATCTCCCTTGGATATTGCATCGACGCGCTCCTTCCACACTCTTCGACCCAGCGTCAACATGGACGTGACTTCGCTCCTCAACACAGCAGCATCTGGCAGCTCGTCAAAACCTCCAAGAGCATCTGCATCGCCGGCCATTACGGAAAGTGGCCACACAGTACCTTCATCAGCGCTCCCTACGCCATCGCCAGAGCGGACACTAGGACCTGCAAAGTACGAAAGAAGTCCTCGCCAGGAATCGTCGCTTTGGGGAGGGAGAGGATACTCTCTTCAACTGGCTCTGGAATCGAAAGCGCGGTCGGGCTCTGTGTTTTCGTATCAGGCCGATGGACGCAACGAAACGGAGAGCGAGGATGGTATTTACAACAGCTCAAGAAATGACTCGATATGCTCGGCAGAAGTCTCTGCCTCACAGTCTCCCCGCACCATGCCATCTCGCACCCTATTGTATGTATCGCGAGCTCAACATGCACATGCATCCTAACGAGAACTAGATCACCGCGATGCAAACCGACGCTCCTTAACAACATAGTCACAAAGTATACTTCAACTGTCTCACGACATCAGCATTAGCTAACAGTTGCAGGCCCTTTGTTTCCCCAGAGCAAAGTGATGGTGAACATGGGGGGCATGAACCAAGGAACTCGGTTCCAGCCAGCCACAGCAGCCATTCCATCCATGCCTCCTCAGTATCGAGATCACACTCGCGTGTTCCTTCAAGAACAACGGTCAGCGCTTTGCAATCCGGAAATGGCGCAGGTTTGCACGGTAGGGGACATTCACTCGACCGCATGGCGGGCCAAGACTCGCAGTCCACTTCGCAGGCTGATGATGAAATGTGAGTATTCTGTCCCAACACCACGAAACCGATTGGCAAGTGCCAAACAAGTCAAGCATGTCGAATACAGCAAAGGATAATCCAGTCCCGAGAACTTCAGACCTACAAGTGGCTGAGCATACTATGCAATCGACCAGACAGGCGCTGTTGACAGGTTGCCAAGCCGGCGCTGGCGACCCGCGTTTCAACATCTTGTTTCAACGAGGCATCCTTGTTCTATACTGATGATGTTTAGCAGATCATTACAAGCCAATGGCAATTTGGCCAAAATGCACAAACGAACCGTATCTGCGCCAGATATCGCTCAATGCTCAGTGGCCAGAATGCCACGCCATGCCACGCATCCCATCATTTCGGAAAGTGCATCGTTACCACCCAGTGTCGAACAGCCGGCCGAGGGCTCACGCCGCAGCTCCGGGGCGACAGAAACTGGCGCTTCGATGAAGCAGGACCAGGAAGCCTACTGCATGTTTGTCAAGGACTGCGATACGGGCTCGCAGCTCCGCAAAGCCATTTCCCATCTCTTTGGACGCAACAAGGCGTGCACGCTGCGCATCCCCAAGCACGTGTGGGTGTACTACTGCCGCAAGCACTACCAACGCATCCGGTACCGCAACGCAAAAACGTATCCTCTCAACCAGATGGAGCTCGTCAAGCTGCAGATTATGCGTCTGCAAGCTTGGAGCGAGGAGAACAGGAAGCGGAGCAGTGGCGCTTACATTCGCATGTGGACGCTGTCTCTGCGCAAGCGTGAGCAGAGCCGTATCGAAAACGGCGGCGGCGGCGTCGTCGAAGATGCGGCCGTCCACGAAGCTCGCAGCACCGCAGGGACCGCCGTGCCCGAGTGGCTTATCCAGCGCGTCGCTTCGGGCTACACAACCGAGGCGATTCTCGACGTGGCCGACCGCCTACACAAGGAAATCAAAGACGGACTCTTGGCGCAGGTGCCCGAGATTGAGTTTCTCCCGGATATCGTAGAGGCTGACTCTGGCGCCGGTTCCAAGTCTTCTCGCAACGGGCGTCGGCAGAGCCGCATCTCGAGCAGCGGCAGCGGCATCAGGACGCCCAAGCGAAAGGCGCCTGATTCGCTCGACTTTGCCCGCGGCGACTCTGTCTACTCGGCCAGTCGGGGAGGCGCATACTACCCGCCGCCGCCTCATCACCATCATCACCAGGCCCACTACATGGGCGAGGAAAGCTACGAGGTTGTCAGCCCCTCGGGTAAGCGCGCTCGCCTTGTTCGCGGCGGGCCGCCGTACGGGCCGCCGCGCCCCGACTCTGCGCAGCTGCCCCCGCTGGCGTCTGCGCTGTTGTACGGCGAAATGCAGCCGCTGTCTCAAGCCGCTGCGCGCGCGCCGAACGTCGTCGTACCGCGGATTCAGCCGCCCGAGTACCGCCGCGGCAGCTACAACTACGGAACGGCGTCGCCGCCCGACTCGTACTATCCGGGCCAGCAGCAGCTGCCGGGTGGACCGGCCCGCTGGGACGGCCACGAGTCGTCGCCACACTCGGCGCGCAGCGAAGGAGCCTACGCCCTCAGCGGCGGACCGGCGCACCACGGCCCACAGTCTCTGCCGCCCATCAGCGCCCAGTTCGAGGTCCGTTTCCCCCGCGCCGCACAGCACGGCCCGCCCGGCCGTCCTCACCACTGGCGGTCCGCGAGCGACTACGTCCCCGGCGACCCCCGCGGTGCGCCCATGCCCGGCCGGCCACTGAGCTCGGGCCACGATGCGTCATATCAACACCACCCCCCGCCGCCGCCCGGCTACGGCCGCGAGTATGAGCACGGCTCTCCGCACCACTACGGGCCGGAGCACGAGCAGTACGCGCATGCGTGGCCGCGGGGGTATCACGGCAGCCAGGCGCCCCCGCGGCACGTGGGGCCGCCGCCGCCGGGGTACGCGGATGAGGGCTGGACGCGCGAGGGGCGGTTGGTGTACGGGGGACGCCCGTAACTTTTCTCTCTTTCTTGCGAGATGAAGATTATAAATCTCTGCGTCTTTTTATTTCCTAATTATGGGTCTGTCTACTGTTGTCATTTACGGAGTGGAGGTATTTTGAAGCACCTTTTTTCATGGGAATAGCAAAAAGAATGTGTGGCGATTTTCATTGGCAAGTTTTAGTTCATTTATTAATTTAGTACTCTACGGGTCGGGAACACGAATTCGCGTAGGCCTTTATATAATGTATAAGTAATAGACGACCACTGGGTCATTGCAGCCCTGACATAGCAAGCCTCGTACCTGTGACTGTACATGGGAGAGTATCCTTGCAGACTGGGGTAACTCTGCTAATATGAATGTCTTTCTTGGATGACCTCGACGAGGCCGCAATGCGAGGACAGGAATGGAATGGAGCGTCATGAATGGTTCATGAGCTACGACGATGAGCAAGTCTCAAATGAGTAAGAGCCCTCCTTACGGTTCAAGTTCTCAGAGCAGCGAGAGCCGCATCCCACGCACTGGTTGCAAAGCATCGCCGCGCATCAACACCGTGCCAGCCACGGCCCTCCTCTACAAAACTATACATTCAAGTTTAAGAAGGCCCCCTCTGCTCCTACTCCTTTGAAGGCATGCTTCTCGACGTCATGCAGCCGGCGAGACACGACCGCCTCTTTTGTGCAGAGGGCGGTGTTTATATCCTACGCAGCCATGGTTGATGTAAATAACCCGCAGGCGTCCTTTTGCTGGAGATGAAAAGATTGGTAGTTATCAATGGAAAGTTTTGGGTGGTTAGTTTTTTAGCCCCACGTCGAGCGAAGCGAGGGAAAAAAAAAGAAGAAGAAGAAAGGTGACGTGGTAGATGGAGGCGAGGGAGGGGATGCCATGGAGGAGGAGAGGGTGGCAGAGAGGGGGGTCATGCTGACTGCTGAGCGGGTTGCGTTTTGGTTGTTAGAATGTTTGAAGGTGGGTAGTTTCATAGAGGAGGCAAAAAAATGACCAGTTTGTTGGTTTGTTGGTTGGTTTGGGGAAAAGTGACTCAGACGGCCGGCCAGATGTGCGGAGGAGGCCGACGAGGAGGAGGAAATGTGGAGGATCGGCCGGTGGAGAGGGCGACAACCGATGCTACCTAGTGTCGAAGATTTTCCAGATTGGGACATTTGAGAATTTGGGGGCTGCATGACTTTCTGAGACATGCTTCTGCGGGTTGTCGGATTCTTTGTGTTATTCCAGAATGTTGGTGCACGAGCCAAGAGGTGGACTTGCCGGAACATTTGCAACGCTACGAAGAAGAAACATGTTGTGTGTATGTGTGCGTGTGTGCAATCTGAGGTTATTTCATTTCTGATTTTACCGAGCATCACTAAAAAGAAGATTGTCATAGTTCTTGACGAAATCTGCCATTTTCCCCCGACCCTTTTTGCCTTGTCCAGTTCAAAAAAAAAAAAAAAAAAAAAAAAAAAACCAAAGAATCTGCCTAGCTCCAAAATATCCCAGACAACGCTGTTCACATGGTGAATATAGTAATGAAACCAAAAAGGAAAAGGGGGACGTGGTTGGCGGAATGCGGCCAAAAAGAGTTTCGGTGAGACTGTGTTGAAAAGGTCCGAAATATCGGCGAAACGCGGTGAGCGTAGCAGTGGAACCAAGAAAAGTGTACAGAGTGGCGGCCGTAATAATATGCAAACGTAGCGAGGGTAACAAAGTAACCGAAAAGTGTGCAGCAGAGCGCCGTAACAATATAGCCAAGAATTGACAATATACGCAAGAATTGACAATATCATCAAGAATTGACAATATAATAAGGAATTGGTGTAGTACCGAAAGTGGCCGTGACTATATTACCAGGAAATCGTGTACAACGGCTCATAGCGTCACACGTCAATCGCCATGCCCTCACGGCGTGTTGCCCACGACCAGAATCAAGAGCATGCCATTAATCAGACACGAGGCCGTAAAAGACAGCCACACGGCGAGACGGGTGACGAATGCCAGCTCATCTTGACGCTGCAACGTCATGCCAAGCCCCGCGCAGGAGAAGCACAGGCTCATCATGACGCCGACGGTGACACCAACGTCGACCTCGACGCGGAGTTTCCGTCTGCCCGCCGAGATGAGTACGGCAGCGACGCCCATGAGGATGTAGGCGGCAGCAAAGCAGGCGACGGTGCCCCAGGACAAAACGCGCTCGCGGTACCGGCGGATGTGCTGCTCGTTGATACTGGGAAATGTGGCGTAGTGGGTGGTATAGCCGTCGGTGGGGAGGAGAGCGTCGGAGCTCGAGTAGCCGGCTTCGTGGTCTGACTCGGCCTGGGCGGTGGACGAGTAGCCGTCGGAGCCGGCATGGTCGCGGTTGGAGAGAAGAGGTCGACGGGGGTGCTGGTCGCGGAGCTTGAACCAGCCGCGGAGCTTGTGGTAGGGCATGGTAACGATGGAGTTGACGTAGCCGATGCCGGGAAAGGCGACATCGTCGTCGGGGTTGACGTAGATGGCGTAGGCGTCATCCTCGTCGGCACCGGCATCGCTTCCGTCGTCGTACTCGTTCCAGTACTTGTGTTGCAGGGAGGTGGAGCTGACGGCTGGCGGCAGGGGCTCAAAGTTGACGCGGGAGACGCGGCGGGCGGTGCTGGCGGGCGAGAGAGGCAGCTCTACGGAAGAGGGTGAGCTGGGCTCGCTGATAGCGGGGGCGGCGCGGCGGAGGGCGGCAAGAATGTCTGAGTGGCGCTGGCGGAGGGGAGCAAAGTCGCGGCGAGTGAAGCTCTTGAGGCTGCCGAGAACCTGATCGTTGAAGCGGGCCTGGAGGGCGGTTGAGCCGGTCCATTTCTGTATTGGTGAGTAAGGGGGGCCCGATTGAATGGTACAAGTGCAAGCGAGGTGGATAGGTCAAGGCGTAGGTCAAGGCGTAAGTCAAGGTGAGTGTGGCGGGTGTGCGGTGTGTGTGTTGTGTGGTATGGTGTGGTGTGTGATACGTTGTATGAGGTGTTGTGTGTTGTTGGTGTGTGGTGTGTGATGTGTAGTGTAAGGTGTGCGGTGTTATATAATGCCTTGGGTGATGTGCTGTGTGATGTATGGTGTGGTGCGTACCTTGTATTTTTTGAGAATTTTCCGAAAGGCTGTAACTTGGGCCTTGCAGAAGCGCTCGAGGGCATAAATGTCGTCACCGCAGTTGAGAAGCTCGCGCTCGTATTTGGCAAAGCGGCGTTGGCGCTTCATGGCGAGGTTGTGAGACGGGGCTTCTTGGTCGTATTTTGAGATCCATCGGTTTGTGTTGGCTTGTAGGTGTTCTGGTCATGTTAGTGAAACCACAGTAATGGAGTCTAATTGACGGGGCGAAACATACCCATTCGACGAAGAATCTCGTCGGCTTTGCTCGTGACAAATAGGTCGACACGGTCGTGCTGGCGACAGAGCTCAGCAAAGAGGGCGTTTTCAAACTTTGCGAGAGCGGGATCCTCGTAACCGGGAATGGCCATGGCGGTAGCCTGGTCGCGGGTGGTGTGCATTTTAATTTCATGTTTGAGGGAGTTATAGTCGAGGTTGTCTAGAGTTATTGTTAGACAGTTTCTTTAAAAAAAAAAGAAATTAAAAAAAAAAAGGCCGGCAACGGGCCCAACACAGTCGCGCAAAGAGTGGTGGACGTACGGAGACTCCATTGGGGAGCCGACTCACGCTCGAGCTGCTCGCCGTACTTCATGGCGGGGGCAGAAGAGGTGAGAGGCTGCTGTGCGTAGTTGTGAGGGCCAATGCCCGGTGGATGGGATGTGAATTGCAGTCGCAGTCGTTGTCGTCGAGGCGGGTTCGGGCGCAGCAATGGCAGGTTGATGGGTTGTAGCTATGGCAGTGCCGTCACAATGGGCTGGTGGGCGTTTGCAGGGATGCCAACCAAGGTTTTGGGGGGCAGTGTATTGATGAGACGTTGACGAGTTTGATGGAGAGTCAAGAAGAAGAATAAGGAGTAGTAGAAGTGGGCAAAGATGATGATCGAGATGACGAGTAGAGCAAGGCGGGGGGATAAAGTCAAAAAAAGAGTTGGTCGGCAATGTGGCGACGGAGGCGAGCGATGTGGTGCACAAAGCCGGTAGCTGGTAATTTGGCGCGCGCGACAGACGGTGCAAGTGGCGCCGCGGGGAGCGTTGATGAAGAGGGCCTGAGATAGCTCAATGACCGACACCGGCGAGACGAGCTAGAAGCGGTAGATGGTTGTAATTCAATTAAATTGAGTGGAACAATGTTTCGGGATGCAAGTGAGACAGCGAGGGTCGAGGCGGCCGACGATTGAATGCGAAAAGCTGAAAAGAGGCCGGCGAGAGGGAGACAAACGGGTGAGGGAGAGTGGAATCGTCGATTGAATAGGGAGGTTGGGACAAAGGGAGATTTTGTCGCGAGATAAAGAAAAGGTATGAAAAGGAAGGAGAAGGAGAGGAATATAAGGAACAAGAGGGAAAGGAGGAAGAAGAAGAAGTAAGAGGCAACTGGAAAGGCTGTTGGGCAAGACTTGGAAACGATTTTTTGGAGTTGGCCTTGAGTGGAGGGGGGGACCCTGTAAGGCTTTTAATATTAGCGTGCAGGAATAGGGCGTGGCCTGGGCAAGGGAGACAGACGTACGATGGCGATGGCTACGAATAGGTAATAATAAGAGGGGTTGCGAGGAGATTCGGTCCATTGGTTCTCATCTTTATTGCAGACATGCCTTTTTCCCCGGTTTAATTCTGATGCTAACCGTTATCAGAAAATCGACTAATAAAAGTCGCCAACAGCACGACGACAACGGGCAGGCAGGCAGGCAGGCAGACCAGTAGGTAGGAAAGTTGTTAGTGCTGGACCGCTGCTTGAGGCAGAGAGGGCGCCAACTGGCGGAGGTGGAGCGTGGACACAGGCATTATTACCCATGCGCTCGAAGGAAAAAAAAAAAAGAGCTTGCACGCAGTGTCTGGCCAGAACTAGCAAGGGTCCGTGTTGTTGTGCAGTCTTTTTAGTGCAGAGTATCATTCATGATTGATATTTGCGTGTTTTGATTCGTTCAACGTTATCAGCAATCATGGCCCAATTCCGACCAGAGATAACTCATAGGTACTAACATGTAGGGTTACTAGCCGCTGTTGATAATGCACATGATACGCACAGAACTAATATTGAATTTTCAAGAGAAAAGGGGAAGAAAATCACAGGCTCGTCCTCGGCACGTATACATTGATCTCGTAATGATGCACAAGCACGTCTGGTGGGGGATTGTTGGGGGTCTGGGCCTCGACAAGCTCAAGTGGAGCGGGATGGACGACCTCGATTGCATGCTGCTGCATGCTGTAACTTACTGATAGATTACAGACTACCTAACTTACTTACCAGTAACTAACTTGACTGGTAATAGTCTGGTGTCTGGTGGTGACAGCGCATATTTTCTAGTCCTCGGCTGCGACCACTGGGCAAATCCGGGCTTCTGGATGGCGCTAGCAGGGGTCCTTTTTTTCCTTGTTGTGGATCCCTCTTGTTCTCGCTTCGCCTTTGCCCCTGTAAGCCTTGAGCATCGTGGCTGGCTGTTGCACGCCGTTGCCGCCATTGATATCATTTTACAACGTTACGGCGAAGAAGCAAAAAAGTTTATATGAAAAGGAGCTATTCATTTGGCGCGGATTACAAGCTAGAATTAACGGCCTCGTTTCAAAGTATAGCCGAGTAATCAAGTGGTGTAGGCGGATGCCAATACTATGTATGCATCTATGTTCCGTTCATGCAGGCTTTAATGCACATTTACTTTTGAATTCATACATTTGTGCATTCTATTATACATGCTCGCGCTGCGATTGATCGATCCGGGTACAATTCCTCTACAATGACCATCTGAATCAGCCATCGATTCCTCAGTCCTCGCAACGGCCATCTTCCGCCCTCGCCTCACCTGCGGCCTCGATCGAAAAGAAAAACAAGAGAGATTGAAGGAAACGAAGCCCCCTCTCCGAATCAATCCACTCCTCGCTGAATTTACCGACTTCCGACTAGTCCTGCCACCGCCGACGATCCGACATCCGACGGTATACAAGTTGAAATACCCAAACTAAAAAATGATTGGAATTGAAAAAGTCAAAATGTACAGTACTTGCTTGTGCTTGTCTTGTCCACCACCACTTGATTGAATGGAGAACCAGAGGGGCCGTCCTCGAATCCACTACAGTTCCCCTCTTCCGGCCTGCCTGCAGATTTGCCTTTATCCATCCATTTAATACGATCCATCCATCTAGTTAATCCATCTATCTATCCATCCTTTCATCCACATCCCATCAAGCATCTTCAACGGCTACTATATGATCGACACAATGCCCATTCATACCCACCACCTCTCGCTAGCTACCCCGTCTCGCTGTCCACTGATTTACACCAACACCTTGATAGCAATCATTCAATCATTACTGTCGACTTTGCTGAGTTCTCACAATTTCCGCCTCTTCTTGGCCAAATTGATGCAAGGCGACGTGACTGCACGCAATTCATCTCGACAACCCATGCCCATGCAAATGCGACCCTCATGCGGGCCCATGCAACCTGGCATGCTGTCAGTCCTCTGCCCCTCTCTTTTGCTCTCAGACTTTTTCCCTATCCTTCTTACTTGAAATTGATTTTTTTTTTTTTTCTCTCTCCTTCAATTGTTATGATCCGCCCCGTCTCCATCGTTCGGTGACTGAAATGAGTAGCCTTGTCCGCGACTAAACTCTTCACCAACACGCCTCCCTCGGCTTTCCATTCACAGACAGAAATTTCGGAAAACAAGAAACCTTGCTGTCTAGAATCCGGCTTCAATCCCGTCGCCCACTCTCATTTTTCATCGCTGGTCACGCGACCACCTCCCCGTCTCACGCACACCCGCCGTGGCGTACATGCTTATTGCATTTACCACCAACCTGCCCGCATGCAACCTCGAGGGTCTCGACCTCGCACTACGCCATCGCCTCAAAAGAAAAAAGAAGAGGACCGATTCCACCTCCCGAGCCCCGCCATTCGATTCCTCGTGCTCATCACACCTAGCTTCCACCCGGCCTAGTTAGCGGTCGGTCCCAACTCGAACAACATCAACAGAGCGCCGAATTAGAGTTGGGCCCGATCTAACCCATTGCGATTCTACAACCCATTGCGTTTCTCATCAAAGCCCTCAATCTAGTCTGCGGAAGTAGCAAAAAGTCAGTCGCTTCATGACTTGTAGACGCCCCATGCGCACATGTCATGAACAGTAGCTTCGACTGCAAATGTGAGAGAAAAAAAAGAACATGCTGCGTGACGCAATACCGCTCCCCGCGTCAACGAGTCTCTGCTTTTCTCCGCATCCTTTCTCTGCGAGCCCGTCATGCAGGGTTCAAATCACGGCACCGTTTCCCCGGTTCGCGCCGCAGCAAGCCACCGTCGCAAACATGATGGCTGAAAATGGTACAACCGAACCCCCTTCTGTTTTTCTCCTGCACCTCGACTTATACACATCTCGCAGCTTGTCCCTCTGGGGCGCCTTTTTCCGGCAGGAGAGCACACGACCCTTTGCCATCTCCCCCGCTCTCGTTGCGCCTCGCCGTGCCACTTGTCCATGCAGCAGCTCTTCTGTGGCTTGTTTTTCTGTGAACGAGTCTTTTTGTGTCATTTCTGATGCAAGTCGGTGACATGGCGCTTGTCTCGATTCGGCGCGCCCATCCCGTCCTTTGCCCCATTTCTGCAATCTACAAGTGGCGCCTACTACGGAGTAATATTCGTAACTTACATAGCTCGATAGCAAAAGTGCGGCCGTTTACGCCACGGTAGCATGGGGGCCGCTTGCGCACTCGCGACGTCGAGAAGAAAAAGTCTTTTGCCACGTGCGTGTTGTGACCGAGCACTTATTAATAACTACTACTACTCCATAGCTCATCTCGGTAAATCACTTGGTTTTGAAACGGGATAGAGAAATGAGTAAATGTACCCGAGAAGAAGTAGCGAGGAGAGGGGGGCTAATAAAACACACTCATGACTCTGAAAAGTGAAACATGAAAATGAAGACGAAAATTGACAGCAGGATTTCACTTCAACAGGGCCCTTGCTCGGCAAACAGGGTCCCTTGGCTGGGTCACGCGAGCACCTGCCGTGTACGTGTCCTCCTCCATCTCCTGCAATGCAGTGTCACTGTCTAGCCGCGGGAGTCTGAGCCGGTGAAAGAAAAAAGAAGAAAGGAAAGAAATGGCTGATATTATCCCGGTATCGGCCTAGATTCTCTCTGTGCCCGACACCACTGCGTCGCAAATGATAAACATTGGTCGATATGCCATGATTACTACTCCGTACTTCATCTTTCCCCGGTTGCAGTATCGATCCCCCGCAAGTGCAGAACACAAGCGCCCTGTACATTTGCATCAAAAAATGGGCTGACTAGTACCTACACCAGGGGTTCCTTGCAAGGACCGTTTATTCGCTGCAGACTGGACCTACTGGTACATTTTCTATTCACACTTTGCAGCAAAAATTGTCGTCTTTTTGCTGTAAATGACGACTTATTGTCTCGCGCTCTCTAATATTATGCACTGATGAGCTCATTATATCCGTTACGATGCAATGTTGAAACAATTCTTCCAGCCTAGTCAGGACTAGCATTCTTTGTAGCCATTCAGCGTAGTATTCCGAGGTAGCTCCTGAAGAAGAGTTACGACTTGCACACAAGAATTTCTCGCCATCACCTCTCATCATCCCTCTCGCCAGCGCTCTTGGCTTTCCACGACAACGTCCAAAAACCGTTGCCTGTTGTCCAACAGCCAGCCAACCAAGCCTGGGCACGCAACGGCCGGGTGGATAACAAGGGTCCAACTTTGACATGTTAAGTTTCCTTCGAAAGAAATGCTACAACGCTGAATAACAGTCCCCATCGTATTTCTTTCGGTGTATTTTTGGTCAACTTGCTAATAATTGTCTATCGGAAGCGAGTTCGGCAAGGCTTGCTCGGTCTGCTCAGCTCGGGTGTTGGCGATTACATGCGTCGACGGGACAGGAAATGGGACAACTGCCAAACGAAAAGAGGTGAATCAAGAAAGACTTCCAATCGTCGAAAATTATAGACTACACGCTTGCACAGTCGCCGCTCTCACATTCAGAACTCTCTTCGGCACAAGTCAAAGACAACTAACCGTCCGTCTCTAGTCGTAGTCTTTACTCTGCTTAGTTCAAGCTTAGTTTCCGTCAAAGATATCGAACAAAGGGGAGATTTTAGTTTATCCAACGAATCAAGGGTTCTTGGCCCGTTTACCTCACTTCTAGTTCGTGTGCATGATGACTATCCAGCGGCGCGAGCCGCACGCTGTTCCCAGCCAACCTCGGGCATTGAATCTACCCAGTAAAATAAAAACTGTAAACACAAACGAATCCAATGCATCATCGCTAGAATGCAACATATCGATGCTAAATATATACGCGAGCGAAGAAAGCAGAGCCGGCGCCAAGCCAATGCCAATGCCGCGTCGTGGCAAAACGGCATCGTCATATTGTGTCTTTGTCACCGGCCCGATAATGACCAATGCACTTTTCTTCAGCAGACAACACGCCCGACTCTAATCCCGGTGCTCCAGCACCTGCGCTACCTCGAGTACGCCACAGATGCGCCCGTTCTCCGTCACCGCAATCACAGGCGACACCGCCGCGTCTTCTGCCTCGCCATCCGCGCTGCTGCTGCTGGTCGCAGCGGCATCCCCAACGACGGTGCCTTCGTCCTCGCCACCGAGAGTCCCCCGCAGAATGTCGCGGGCCTGCCGCACCGTCGTCTCGGCCGACATGGCCAGCAGGTCATGGCACGAGACGAGCAGGCCGCCGCCGCCACCGCGCAGCTTGTCCAGCGGCTGGAAGAGGTCGTCGTCGCGCAGGCCGCGTAGCCGGCGTGGGGCCGCAATGTCCTCGCCTACGCGCACCCAGCCATTCTTGGAGGCATAGCCCGCCCGCAGCAGGCTCGCCGCCGGACTGTCGTCGCGCAGATGGCTGGCGTCGTGGATGTGGTCCCAGCCAACGGCAATTTGCCGCAGCGTGACCGCCTGCGGGGGCACCAGCACCTTTTTGGCCGCCGCCACCGACGACGACGATGACGACGACGACGATGACGATGCGACGGCGGCGACACCAATAGCGCCACCAGGGTGGTTCTTGGCAAAAGCGGCCGCGACGTCGGGATGCAGCTCGTGCGCGGCCGTCATGGCCAGCGCATCGCCGAGGGCGAGAGCTGCAGTTGTCGACGTCGTCGGCGCAGACACGCCAAACGAGACGCGCTCCGGCTCATGGACGGGCGCCGGTACGAGAATGGTGCCGGGCCGGCGCTTGATAAACTCGCAGGCATCGGGTCGCGTGTGTGACGTCATGAGAATCGTCGGCAGCGACTCGTCCAGGTGCGGGAGCACGGCCAGCAGCTCCTGCGTCGAGCCCGAGTATGTGATGAATAAGAGCGTGTCATCGGGGCCCACGATCCCCAGGTCGCCGTGGAGGGCCTCGGTCGGATGCAAAAAGACGGCACGCACCGCCAGGCTCTGGAACGTCGCCACCAGCTTCTTGCCAATCAGCCCCGACTTGCCGACGCCGACAATCACCAACTTGCTATTGGCCGCGCCCTGCCGCGTGATGGCTTCCACTGCCTTGTGGAAGCCATTTTGCGCAAACGCATCCGTCTCGTATAGCTGTGTGAGGTTGGCTAGCGCGAGCGCCTCCGTGTTGAGCACATGCAGACCGTCGCGCAAGCGCACCTCTTTTTTGCGCTTGTCTTGTGCATATTTTTCCGTATCCTTGGAGGTTTGCGATGCTGTATATGGGGCGTGTGGTCTATATGGAATGTGCTGGCCCGCCAGTTGAAACGGCTCGGGCGGCTCCGTGAACGGTGCCGTCGTATCGGCAGGTACCACGGATGGCGTCGGCGGCGACGGAGGCCGGGTAATCGGGCGCTTTGAACCGTTGAGAACAATGACGGCGCTGGTCTGTATTGGGCGATACTCGCCCTTTCTTTGCTCCCCCATTTTGTTCTTGAGTTGTTTTGTTCAGGTGATCCGTTGTCGCTGCGCACCACTGTGGTGTCCAATTTTCCCCTGCGCCCCGCGGCGGAGCTCCGAGGACAGTTCCGGGACGGCCACAGAAATTGCTCAATTGACGTGATGCAACTGGCAGATGTGCAATGCAATAGTTACAAAAGTAAAGGTTTCTTGTAGGAAAAAAAGATGAGCTGCATGTCGTAATAGATTGTAGGGCTAGTGCGGGACGGTCGGACGCATTGCGATACCCCGCCACCTTGATCCTACTGTAGATTTCGGCTTTGGGCTAATCGTACGAGTGACACGCACGTACTTGTCTATTTTCCGCCGTTTCAGCGAGTCCAGGATGCATGGAATCATTCTCGGTGCGGACCAAGGGTACGGGTAATGCGCGCAGCTCTAGCGAGGCCAGCGAGGGCCAGCGATGGCGCCCTGGGCCAAGATCAAATGGCTTCTCGATGCTCGGTATGCGGATCATAAGACGAAATCTGCAAGTACTATTCGTCAACGCGCAACGATCACAGCGCTATGCCCAGCCGAGTCATAGCGGTGGACACTACTTAGATAGGTGGCCTGTCTGCGGAGCCATGCGGTGACGTGCTTCACTGGTGCAGTGGTGCGTGACGGAGTCGATGCTGGTCATTGGCTGTGCGCGGAGAGATCGCGATATGGAAGATGTACAAGCATAGATAAGCTTGTCAAATGATTTGTAACCGGACTTGGTTCATCCGAGCGATCCTGTCCATCCGAAAAGGCTCGTCGGCGGTTTGGCGGCCATGATAGCGGGAGGGGCCATTTCGCCTGCTCTGCGCTGTTGCAGCGGCTATCCGGTGAAGCGCTTACTTTGGCAAAGTTTTGTTTCTGCTGATTATGCCCGGTGTGATCGTCCAAGGGCTGCTAGTGTCGACGGTTGAGCGGCGTCGAGGCTGCCAAGCCGCGTCCACTCAATGCTGGTGGATGGTGCGTGTAGTCTCCCATCGCTACCGACATATTTCGTGCTGATGTAGATGCTTGACTGGCTGTTGTAATCTTCGTCTCTCGTCTCTATCGACAAATCTCATACTGATGTAGATTCTTGACTGGATGTTGTATTCTGTTTGTTTTCCCATGCTGAGACTGCTCATTCTTTGGCGCCCCCACCAAAGCGCCA
The DNA here is from genome assembly GCA_030777785.1 of Beauveria caledonica. Lineage (NCBI taxonomy): Eukaryota > Fungi > Ascomycota > Sordariomycetes > Hypocreales > Cordycipitaceae > Beauveria > Beauveria caledonica. The sequence continues at coordinate 36,442 of JAPFSE010000223.1, read as the reverse complement.
GCTGGCGCGCCAGTCCGCATCCAGGCTGACGCTTCAAACACGAAACTGCCCGTGTATGGGCGTGACAAAGTCGGGCTGTGCACTCACAAAACTGTCACGTATGCTTCGGAGGAGCTCACAGCTGGTCTGACGCTCGCTTTGTAATCTCTTTCTCACTTGGTCGCGCCGTCATCTTCATCTTTTTTCGCCCTTTTACACCCGTACACTCATGAAGCGCGGCAGCTCCGGCACGTTTTGAACAAGCCACCATGGCACCGCCGGCCAGCGCCAGCAAGCCCTTGCCTGAAAAGGAAGGCCTCAAAATACTTGAGAAACCGTTGGTGAAGCATCGCAGGTCGCCTTTTTCAAGATGCGGCTACTGCATGTTCTTTCTCGTCCTAGCTATTGCGTGCGTCATCGCTACTCTCCGCCTGTTTGGCACATCCACCGACTTGCGCCCGTGGTCGCGCCTGGGGGACTGGGGAGTCTATGAGTTTGAGGATACTGATGAGCCTCTCTCTGGCCTCCCTGCTCCGCATGAGACGGACCGCTATCTACTGGGCGTGGGCAAAGCCGACATTACCGGCCCTGTCGTCGAGCTCAACATGATGGGCTATGCGGACACTAGTCAGATCGGCAGCGGCCTGCGCCAGCGTCTATACTCGCGTGCTTTTATTGTTGGCGATGTTGATAATCCCAAGGATCGTTTCATCTACCTCGTCCTTGATACCCAGTCTGGCGACACTGCTGTTCGATTCGGCATTCTCTATGGCCTGCAAAAGCTTGGCCCGGCATATTCCATGTATAATCACGACAACCTGGCAGTTACCGCCACGCATTCACACTCTGGTCCCGGAGCCTGGGTGAATTATTTGCTGCCGCAAATCACAAGCAAGGGTTTCGATAAGCAGAGCTTCCAGGCCATTGTGGACGGCTGCCTGCTTTCCATCCAGCGGGCCCATGAAAGCCTCGCCGCAGGTACTCTCAGCGTCGGCAAGACCAAGGTTTTCGGTGCCAACATCAACCGCAGTCTATTTTCCTACTACGCGAATCCTGAAGAGGAGCGAGCGCGCTACAACGTTAGCACGGAAGACGACGGCTCCGTGGAGAAGGATATCACGGTTCTCAAGTTCCAGAGAGAGGCTGATGGTAAAAATATCGGCGTGCTCACATGGTTCCCCACGCACGGCACTTCGATGCAGGCGAATAATACTCTGATTACGGGCGATAACAAGGGACTCGCAGCGGATCTATTTGAGCGTCAAGTCCGCGGCGGAAGCGGCGAGACGGACGACTTTGTGGCTGGCTTCTCGCAGGCCAACATGGGAGACGCAAGCCCGAATGTTCTTGGTGCATACTGTGAGGACACGGGTGAGCCTTGCGACTTCAAGACTAGTAGCTGCCGCGACGGACGTCCTGGATTCTGCCGGAGCCGCGGACCTCTTTACCTCAAGAATGATTACGGAGCATCGTCTTGTTACGAGACTGCTCGGCTGCAGGTTGAAGGCGCCATGAGCGTGTACAAGGAGCTCAACGAGAAGACGAACAATGTCAGAGGCGTAGGCGTCAAGGCGGTGCACGAGTTCCACGACATGGCTGGATACGAGTTTGTACTTGCCAACGGCACCGCGGCTCGAACGTGCCCGGCCGCTTTGGGATACTCGTTTGGAGGCGGAACGAGCGACGAGCCGGGGCACTTTGACCTCATTCAACACGGCAGCAACATGACGAATTCCTCCCCCATCTGGCGCGTCGTCCGCTGGCTGCTCAAGCCGCCTAGCCAGGAGCAGATGGACTGCCAGCATCCCAAGCCCATCATTCTGGATGTGGGAGAGGTGGGGCGGCCGTATGAATGGACGCCCAACATTGTCGACGTGCAGACGTTTCGCGTTGGCCAGCTCTTGATTGTGGTCAGCCCAGGAGAGGCTACGACGATGGCGGGGAGACGCTGGAAGGAGGCCGTTGCGACGCAGAGCAAGGAGCAGATGGAGGAGGACTTGGCGGGCCAGGAGCCGATTGTGGTGATTGGCGCTCCCAGCAACAGCTACACGCACTACATTACTACGGAGCAAGAGTACAAGTAAGTGGTGAACGACGGCGCATCCATGTTACAAAGCTAATGAATTAGTATCCAACGTTATGAAGGCGCCTCGACACTGTACGGCGCACACACATTGGCAGCGTACATCAATCGTACCTTGGAGACGCTGCACTACCTCAAGGCCACGCACGCGACGCCGCGCGCCGGCCGCAAGGCGCGCCGGCTACCGCCGGACAATAGCCTCAAGGCCGTGAGCTTCATCACCGGCGTCGTGTACGACCGGGCGTGGTCGGGCCCGTACGGCAGCATCAGCAAAGACGTTGCCAAGAAGCGGTTCCGCCGGGGCGAGACGGTGACGGCGCGCTTCGTCGGCGCCAACCCGCGCAACAATCTACGTCTGGAGCAGACGTACGCGGCCGTCGAGCACAGGACTGCGGCGGCCGGGGCCAGGGCCGGGGCCGGGGCAGAGTGGAGGACGGTGCGCGACGACTCGGACTGGGCGCTCGCGTTTCGCTGGAAGCGGCTGTCGAACATCGGGGGCACGAGCGAGGTGACGCTGGAGTGGGAGGTGGAGGAGTGGGCAGAGGACGGCGAGTACAGGCTGAAGTACTTTGGAGATGCCAAGGCGTTTGGGGGCAAGATTACAGCTTTTGAGGGTGTAAGCTCGACATTTCACGTTGAATAGAGTCAGACTGGTTTCTTGAAGCAACATGTATATTGGGCGTACGGGCGCTAGAATTATTTTGATTTCTTCTTGATTTGGAAGTCTTTTTTTTTTGGGGAGGCATACAAAGTAGCGAGATGGCTAGCAAAGTATGGATATAACACGCAGAATCGTGAGTAATGAGCTTTGGATAGCGCAGTAAGACATTGGACGGACAAGCCAGTTGCCGGGGCGGCGCGGCGTGGGATTCCTGCCAGGGTTACTGGTGCAAGTCTGTGTTAGACAAGTCTTGCAAGCGCTGGTAGACACTGAAAGACGCACTCTCAGATAAGGTAAGAGTATGGATCAGTAGTCCTTGATGACTAGGAAAGGACGGCTGGTATGTAACTGCTTTCGCATTAGTTCTGCCTCCTGGGGATCAGGCGAGACCGCATAAACAAAGGGGTGTTGACAAGTTTTACAAATCCTTTGGGTCCCCAAAACTTTTTGAAGGTGTCTCGCTCTGGGCCAACCCCCCCCCCCTTTTAGGGGAAGATATTTGGCAGATCCGTCCAGCACGACTCGTTCATTCATCTACATGGCGAGCCGAACATGCATGAAATGCAGATGAAAGATGGATGTGCTTGGCAGAGTATGTACATACTCGATATCAGTGCAGCATGTCCTTTTTCGGGCGGATTATTGATCAACCTGTCGCACAATGAAACCTGGGCGCCAAGTCGTCGTCATCATGGCGCCTTTTGTACCCACTTTGTGATCGGCGGCTTCGCAGCGCCCGGAATTGGCTACTGTTTTATTTTTTCCTTTCTTATTTTCTTTTATAGTTTGCACTATTATCACGCCGTGGCGTTGTTCTGGGGGATCGAGTTCTGTGTGGCAGGTGGTTGTGGCAGGTGAGCGCCGACTTATCCGTCCAAACGCCAGGGACATGGCTTCTATAGGTATGCTTGCTTACTCTCAATTCCTTAGGCATTTGCATTGTGCAAAGGAATAATGAAGAATTACTTCTACTTGCCCCTGCGTAGCTGTGCTCTCCATGAACCCCACTATTCTGATTCAACAATCTTGATGTTGTCGAAAGGTCTTTTTTCCTTGATTTACTTAACCTTGTTGATTTGTCTGGCCCCCCCCCCTCTTCTCCTTGCTCCGAAACTAGTTACCCGTCCTTTATTCCCCTTTTCCGTTTTCCCGTGCCTGCCCTCTCTCAAATTGATAACACACCCCTGACAGAAAGGAATCGACAAGCATGTCGCTCATCCTTTTTTTTTCTCCCATTTCATCATCTTCATCTTGACCTGTACACATTCCAACCCATTGACCAACCAACTCCAGCCGCTTGGCCACGAACCCTCCTCCTTCCTGCCGGGTCCCTTTTGCTATTCTGGGGTCAAGCTCGTGCAGCCCGTGCTATTATGATCCGCCTATCCGCACACACCCCCTCTACCTGCCTGTGCTGCCCCTCCGTGGCTTGGCCGGACTGAACCAGATAGCTGATCTCCTTGGCTGCTTTGCCTGCTTGTCGATGCTCATACATAAACAACGAATCGTCTTTCGCCATATGTATACGTACTCGTGCACGAAATTCCCCATGGTTTTTCTTTTTCTTTCCCTTGAGTATTGAGTGGCACATCTTGTTCCTCCTCCAACATAGATAAACGCCCGTGTATCCATTGTCCCGCCCACGCCTACGACTCGTTTATTTCTGTCACTAGTCATTGGCTCCTTCCTCGCCAAATATAATCCTTCATTACAAAAGAAATTCGGGTGGTTGCCGGGAAAGCCCTCTTCCTTGGTCGTCCCGGCTCAACGTGCCTACGTACGCCAAGCCGGACTTGAGTTTCATCGGTTCGTAAAAAAAAGGCAAACCCGCCAACAGCAGTTCCCCACGGGCATATTCTCCTGAGACGAAAACATTATTCGATTCCCTGGTTCCCCTACAGTCTTCATTCTTGCCCTCTTTTTTTTTGGTTTCTTTGGATACACTGCTCCTTTGTCGCTTCATGCTATAACCACGTCAACACCATTTACGCCCATCACCAGCCAAACGGGTCTGAAAGACATGGGAGCCCACGAGCCCACCCGCTTCTTGGCGCCCGCGTTTCCGCCGCGCAGCCTCCGGACCATCGTCCTCTCCTTCATCGGCACATGCTTCTTCGTTTCCTTTTACCGCCTCTCGCGCCTGCCAGACGCCAGGTACTACCCGCACTACATCTACGACCACATTGCAAACTACTTTGAGCACGGCGTCTACAACAACACGCTCTACCAGAATGGCACCGAAGCCGCCGTCCATTCACACTGGAACTTCAGTCAGCCCTGCCAGGGCTTCCCGAGCTTGGACGGCATTATGCCCGTCATGAAGACGGGCGCCACCGAGTCCTTTGACAAGATGCCCACGCAGCTGCTCACGAGCTTGCAATGTATCCCCGACTTTTTACTCTTTTCCGACTTGGTATGGTGTCACTCCGCGTCTGCTGCTGACCATCAAGGCTAACGAATCAGGAACAACAAATCGGCAGATATCACATTTACAACGTCCTCGACCGCGTTGAAGACCTTCTCAGCAGCGACCGCAAAGAGTTTCTCCTCTATCAGGCCCAGCAAGACTGCCCCATTTCGCAAAAAGAATGTACCAGCGGCATGCCTGGAGGCTGGGACCTCGACAAGTACAAGTTTCTCAACATGATGTTACGCACCTGGGAAATGCGCCCTGGCATGAAGTGGTACGTCTTTGTCGAGGCCGATACCTACATTGTCTGGCCCAACCTCGTCGATTGGCTCAACACGCGGATGAATGCCACCGAGGACGTCTATGTTGGCGGCATTGCATTCTTAAACAACCTTCCTTTTGCTCACGGAGGAACCGGCTACGCCATCTCTGGGGTCCTGCTCGAGAGGCTGGTAGCCCACATCAAGGACATTCCACCAAAGGAGATCAACGAAATGGCCATGCGCACCTGCTGCGGCGATGCCCTGCTGGCCGACGTCCTTGAAAAGCTTGCCGTGTCGGTGCTCCGCGCCTCGCCCATGTTCAACGGCGAAAAACCCAACACGCTCCCGTTTAGCCCGCGGGACTGGTGCCAGCCACTCTTTACCTTGCACCACATGAACTCGGAGGAGATTAGCGCCGTCTGGCAGTACGAGCAGACCCGAACCAAGACGGATCCGCTGCAGCTACGCGACATTTACCAGACCTTTGTCGCGCCCAACATGGTGCCGCGGCGGCCCAAGTGGAACAACTTGGCCGAACAGCGCTGCCTCGCCAAACCCGAGGACGGGCGCAACGTCGTCGAGAAGCACGCCTACAAGTCGGTCGACGCCTGCTCGCGCGTCTGCCTGGCCGAGGGCCTCGACGTCGACGCCGAGGCCTACGAGAAGCTCAAGACGGATGACGAGCGCGACTGGTACCTGCAGCAGCACTACCGCCGCCAGACAGCCAGCAGACCCATCAGCAAGGAGCGCCACTGCTTCAGCTGGCGCTACCGCGAAGGGGAATGCTGCACGAGCGACAGCTTCCGCCTGGGTTACCCCGTCGGCGGCGCCAAGAAGGAGCCCGACGCGACGAGCGGCTGGTTCGTCGAGGGCATCGACCGCTGGATCAAGGACCACGGCCAGTGCCCGGACGGCACCAACTGGGTGACACCCACCTGCGTCGGCAAATGGTGCGCGGAAGAGGTGGCAAGGCGCAAGAAGCAGATGGAGCAGGACCGAAAGAGCAAGGAGGAAATGCTCAAGCAGTTTGGTTTGACGTTGGGAGAGCCAAAGGCCGGCGAGGAAAGGGCCAACATGGCCAAGGCTGCCGAAGACAAGGCTGTTATTTTCAATGCCGGCGAGAGACTGGGGGGAATGAGAAAGTAAAGGGGTGCAAGTGCATGTTCATGTGCGACTATCCATTATCATTAGTATGGCGTTTTGGATCAAGGATTTGGATTAGAATGGGAAGCCGGCGTCGACTTGACTTGTTGCATGTATATCTTTTTTTTTTTTTGAACAATTTCAAGCTTTTCGCTGTCCAAGGTTTGTAAAAGGTGTCAGTCCTAAAAAAAGAAAAGAATTTATTTGACAAAAAGGCGGACTGACTAATAAAAGGCTGCGACTGACAAAAAGGCTGCAATGCAAAAAAGAAATAGTAACTCCGGTACAGGGAATCGAACCCTGGGCTGCTCGGATCGTCAAGTTATTGAGAGCGAGCGATGTTAGCCACTACACCATACCGGACGTTGTTGGATGAAAGCCGCAGCCTTATTTAATACTAAGCACTACACTCCACTTACCCCCACTGCTTCGGTGGTGTCTTCATTTCACCTTGGCTGCAGCTCACGCCCACGGTCCACGACGCGGAGTGCGGTGCATGTCTACCTAAAAATATGGCCAGCCCATGACAAGGACAAGGAGGCGCCATTCCTTTTTTTTTTCCCCGAGATGGTGGGTGGTGCTGGTGGCTGCATATGCGAACTGGTTGGGTAACTTGGTGCCACACATTTGATGATGTTTCAACGGGTGAATGTTATTTCATTTACGACTTTCTTTTCCAAGTCTGTCTTGTTGTTTAAAAAAAAAGGCTCGTTCTATTATATAGTAGCACCAATGTGCCAACCTGTTCAAATGCCAACGACCGGTCCCAATGCAGCTCATTTACCCCATGACAAAAAGTAAACAAGAAAGAAAAGAAAATATACCCCCCAAACGCCTAATTACTTCTAAAAAAATCTTCTTTCGAAAATAAATACAACCCCCGACAACAACATCATCATCATCATCTCCGCCACTACACCGCCGACGCCTGCAAACATCACGCCCACAACGTCGTTGTAGGCGCGTCCAACGCGGGCGTCGTCGCAGGCGTCGTCGACGGGCTGGCTTTCAGCGCGGCGCTGTGCCTGCCGCAGCGCCGTCTGTCCTTGGGCGAGCTCATGAAGCAGTACGACTTTGCGCCGTCGGGCGCCGGCCGGCCGAAACGCTCCGTAATCTCGCAGTACTGGTAGCCGTCGCCCATCCAGCTCCGAATGTGGCGGTGGAGCTCGCAGCGAGCGATGCCGCACTTGCGGCAGTACACCTGGCCCTTGACGCGGAGCTTGTCGAGCGCCGCGGCGGTGACGGTGGCGGGGAGTTTATCTCGCGACGTCTGCTCTTCCGGGATACGGTGGTTGCCGCGTTGATTCAGGTGCCGGACGCCGCGCCAAACCCACTCCAAATCGTTGGGCCCGTCGTAGCGGCTGCTCAGCGGGACGCGGCTGTTTTTGCGGCGGTGAATCGTGTACAGCTGGCGGTGGGCGAGCCCGAGGCACACGGCGTCAATGGGGTCGAGGAAGTCGAGCAGCGCGTAGTGTAGCTCGGGCGGGAGGTCGAGCAGTCCGACGACGCCGAGCGCGGGCGGCGACGGCCGGGGCTGGTTGGGTGCGAGCACGGCGTCTTCAGGCTCCTTGTCCGTCGCCGAGTATGACCGCCGCGGGGGCTTCTTTTTCAACTCTGGCCGCCGCGCCGCCGACGACGCCGAGGAGGCGGCGGCAGAGGAGGCGGTGAGTAGGACGGCGTTTTCGGGGATGCTGGCCTCGGTGGGAACGTGCGCGGCGGCAGAGGAGGACGAGGACGAGGACGAGGACGAGGACGAGGAGGAAGACGGTGAGGGCGGGGTCGTGGTCGTGGTGGCGCCGAGGGAGGCGGCTTGTAGGGCGGCGAGGATATCAAAAGGGACGACGTCGCCGTGGAAGTCGGTGACGGAGTAGCCGCGGCGGGCGGGACGCTTGGGGAGGAGGGCATCGCGGGGGGTGGTGGTGCGCTGGGCGTGCGTCGTGGGGTTGGCGAGCCACTGGACCATGGCGTCGGTTGTGTTTTGTTGACGGATAGCCGGGGGAGGGTTAAGGAGCAAGGTAGGTGTAGTGCGGGGTCAGAAAAAAGAAGGCGAGAGTTCGTGTCGGGCTGCAACCGATTTATAGGATATGTACGTCGTTATACCTATTGTCGGGCGACACTTCGGTCACCGAACAAGGCGACTTTTGGTTCCTCGTCGGGGGCGGTTGAGCAGAAACCGGGGGGGTTTGGGCGGGTTGTGAGATAAGAAAGTTGTCCAGCTGGTCCGCCTCGCGTCGTACATATGCCTTGTTCGGAAATTGTAGAAGTCTTGTCACGATATGTACAGATGACAATGTGTATGGCGGGGAGGGGATGGGGAGGCGGTCAAGAAGCTTTCCCAGGACTTGTTATAAAACGGAAACAGGGTTCGGAAGAAGAAATGCAACGGAGGCGGACCCTGGATTTTTTTCTCGTCCAGGTACCCAGACGGAAAAGACGGCCAACTGGGACCGAGGCGCGAGGACAAAGGTGTGTGGATGGGTGGGTTGTTGTCTCCAGTAACCTAATAACGGCGACACCGCCGCAGAGAGCTGCCACATTTATCAGTACCTCACAGGTTGCGTCTCGCCACAGGAATAAAATCATGCAGTACTTTCAGCCACCGGTTCACTTTGAGTCAAGGACATGGGTATTTTCATTTGTACCTCGCTCTTCTCCTCATCTTGGATCCCTCAAACTGATGCATTTCGAGGGCATGGTTTTCGTTTCCGACATCCAGTATCAGTAATAGTACTCCGTACAGTACCTACCTATGTGCCTGACCCACTGCAACCTCAGCCGTAGATATTTTTCCCCTCCGCGATGACAAGGTCCATGGCCGAGTTGCTCACGATCGTGCGTGGACTGCAAGTGGAGTGTCAAGCCAAGCAAGCCCCAGCTTTTGCGTCATGATCTCTCTTCTCATTCGTCCACGGCTCTTGGATCCCTTTTTTCCTCTTCTTCTTCCCGTCGATCCAAAGAATCTTTTCGGGGTCCAGTGAAACTTGTACGGAAAAACACGGCCGAGATTGGAAATAAAAAGCACACAGCGTGTGTGTGGGTGCACGTTTTGAGGCTTAAGTTCTGAGACCCTGGAACATACCCGGTTTGCCCACCTACCTACGAAGTACCTAATTCTTGGTTCGGTTGGGTGCCTGTTCGAGACAGACATGCTGCCACGCAGCAGCGCGTGACCAGCCATCCCACCTAAACACAAGACAAGTCTACGCATACGTCATCCCATGAAACAACACCTCGTTCAAGGGTCTTTTTCCGTAGCCACTCCATTATTCCTTTCTCATCTCCCTTTCCAGCTGTACATCTTGGACATGAACCCCCGTCGTCCCCATTTAGCACTATGCTAGACCCATCATCGGGCGCTTTTGATGTCATGGCTATTGCAAAAAGTGTCCCTCGTCTCCATACACGGACCTGCCAACCTGAGACCCCTCACACTGGTCGTGGTTTCCTAACCATTCACGCCCCGTCACTCTTATCACTATCAGGCCGCAACGGCAATAGCAGGATGCAAAGCTCCACTGACTACGTAGTCAATCGTGTATTCGTAGTGACTGGGGCAGACAACAACCTTGTCCGCTGGTCGAGGCGGCTTTGTCTCGCGAGAATGGTCCGAGGTAGCTGCCCAATGCCAACCTTTGTGCTCCGCCGTCCAATCGCCACGTATCACACGCCGGCACGCCACAGTGTCCATTTCAACAGGATGTCAATCGTAACTAGCAACTCAGAATGCCAGCAAATCCTAGGTCAACTGGTCACTACCGTACACTGCTGTTCATGCTCTGTGCGCCACTGGCAAATCACACTAGTTGTAAAAGACGTTTGAAAATAGCAATAGGTATACTTCACGGACCAAACCAACAGCCTGTCTACTCCTTGCAATGTCCAAGCGAGAAAGAGAGCAACAAGAAAAGATCCCAGATTCAATAGTCAGATGCAGCCAGTCGGTGGTTCGGAATAAGAACACCACCGTCACCGAGTCCTTGTTTCTTTAAATCGCAACCCAGATGAGCATAATCACCACATCCATGCCCTTGCCCTCGCCGCCGTCGTACTTGAATGTCCACATGCCGTCCTTCTTCTCGTCCCAGTACGCACCCGTCGCGCTGTGCATCCCGCGGCGGCCCACGTGCGGCTTGCCGTCCGTCGCTGTCGCCGCCGCCGGGCCCTCGCTGCTTGTCGAAATGTGCGGCTGCTGCGCGTCCTTGCCGTCGGCGCCTGCCCGCGCTTTGCTGAGCGACGATGTCGGCACGAGGTGCTGCACAATCGTGCTGTTGCAGGCAAACTTGAACGAGGGGGCGCCGGCGCCCTGGGGGGTCGATTCCGAGATGACGGCCTTGAGCATCGAGCTCTGTTTGCACATTGTTTAGCAAGGCAGAAAAGAAAAGGAACCGGACGCCAAAATGCGTTCCGAGACCGGTCGAAACAAGTCATTCATAGTGGGCTTCTTACAATTATGTTGGAGTTCCATTGCTCCGTCTTGGCGTGGTCGTAAAACTCGGCGTTGCCAATAGAGCTGTTGCACACCTGTCGCGCGGGTTAGTAGGCACACTTCCCGGTCTGTTGGGAACCTGCATCGCGAGCTATGGCAGGTGAATTCGAGCGTACATCGGTGGCAATCTGCTTCAGGCGGTTAAAGGCAACGGGCTGCGAACGAGATGCATGTTAGCAAAAAGGGGCCTCGTAGCAGCGACGAGGGTGCATCTCCCACAGCCCCTCGATGCGATGACCTCATACCGGTGTAGACATTTCGGGCGAATTATTGAATGCTGTCGCGTGCGTTGAGAAGGCGTCCGTGGCTGACGAGTTGCGTCAGTGGGAGTCGCGCCGTTTGACGGCAATGCGGTGTGTGCGAGGCGGCGGGGGGGGAGACTAGAGGAAAACGTCGTGGCTATCGTCAATGATGAGGATACGCAAAGGGAAAAACGGCAAGCCTGATGCGTCAGGATGGGGAACAAACGTCTGGTAGGTAAGGTATTGAGGTCGGCTGCACACGAAGGGGGGAAGGGAGGGCTGGCGCGTGGGATTGGTTGGTTGGGAGTGTTTGGGCGATGGGGGTTTGTTTGTGTTTGGGCGGGCTCTGTTTAGTTGGCGCACCGGGCAACTTATTGGTGGTGCCGCATCGATATCGATTGGATGAGGGGGCGGCCCGCTGCATGTGCTGCACAAGATACGGATATAACTTGGAATTATTAAGAGGAATAACGAACATTACCTTGACATCGTCTAAGAATTATTTATTAAAATGTCAATGTGTATGGACCGGCTTGCAGATGCATATGCTGCTGACCTGTAGTCATAGTTACGAGTGTCAATAGTCGGATCGGTACCGAGGTAGCCACATAAACACCATTCGAGGCCCAATTAGTACCGCCAAAACACAACCACCACCAGCTCACAGACTCACTCACCCCAAGGAAAAAAAACTTGCTATATCCCATTAAAAAGACCCTTCCGCCACAGAATGCTTAATCGCACCTTAGCGGCCCATCGCCAGGCTTTTGGCTCTTCAAGCCACATGCAATGGCTCACGTGACTGACAGCCAACCAAGGACCCCACGTGCTTTTACCACTGCGAGGCCTCAAGAAAGCAGAAGCAGAGCTCAGCTATACCGAACCACCTAACAGTGGGGCCCGACTAGGTTCGACCTCGTCGTGGTCGGCCATGGTCTCCAACGTAGACAGAGTCTCGAGGAAGCCTCTCTCTTTTTAATCCCCTCGTCTGTGACAATTGACCTCTGCCTCTTTCTTGGGCCCTAGAGCGAAACATTCAATTGTAGCGTGCCGCCAGCGACTAATCCAAAGACGCCACCTGACTTGTCAATTGAAGGAGGACCATCCGTCTTGGTCAACTGTTTTCGTCGATTCTGCCCGACTTCGCTCCGCACGACGACTCGGCGAGGCAACTACTCCAAAGTCACGCACCACGCCAATTCCATCGAACAATTGGCCATCACCGACACATCTTTCTATTCTCCGCAACCGCGCCATTATGTCTTCTCAGCCTCTTCTCCAAACAGCGCCCGGTACGTTCCCCCCAAAATCACCACTGCCCACGCAACCCCTCAGCTAATCTCCCCCCTCCTCCTGCAGGCAAGCGCATCGCGCTGCCCACGCGCGTCGAGCCCAAGGTCTTCTTCGCCAACGAGCGTACTTTTCTCTCGTGGCTCAACTTCACCGTCATCATTGGCGCCCTCGCCATTGGCATGCTCAACTTTGGCGACCGCGTCGCCTTCATCTCGGCGTTTCTCTTCACCGCCGTCGCCATGCTCACCATGATATATGCCCTCGTCACGTACCACTGGCGCGCCAAGTCGATACGCGTTCGCGGCCAGGCCGGCTTCGACGACCGCTTCGGGCCCACGGTGCTGGCCATTATCCTACTGCTCGCTGTCATTGTCAACTTTGTCCTGCGCATCATGGACGCGTCCAAGAAGCAAAAGGGCGGCCACTAAACAGGTGGCGGACCGAGGCTTGGGCAGACGAGAAGATGAATGGGCAATGTATGCTGGTTGTGACTGCGTTGGTGGCTCGAGTGGAAAAGATGTGAAATGTGTGTTGCTGCACCATACTAAGCCATATGTGACTGTCGGCGTTGTGTTTTGAATCGTGTCTATATGACATCCTTTTTGGACATGTTTATGAATGTTTGTATAGGAATTGAATTCAATAGCGAAAAGCAGCCGATTGAGAAAGTAAAAATCGAGACTCCATCATATCGGGTATCAAAATCATGATCAAATATGTCTATGCCAAGTAGTATGTATGCCCAACGCCAGGAATGCATTTCCGATCCAATTCCAGCCTCCACCGGCCCGGTTTCCTTGTCTGTTCGCGTCATCTTCCACTCGTCTGCACCGTCACACCATCTTTCGCTTTCAGTTCCGGAATGGCCACTGTCGACAAGAATATCCGCAGCGACTTGGTCGTCTTGTCCGGTGTGGGTGGCAGCACCGCCTTTTCGAACCTCGACTGCATGGTCTCAAACGCATCACTTTCATCCCCATCCTCCTCCTCCTCCTCCTCCTCCCCATCCTCCTCCTCCTGCTCCTCCCCCTCTTCCTTCTCCCCTTCCTCCACATGCAGCACCGTCTCCTCAACCACTCGCTTCTTCTTCCTCTCCTCTCTTTTCCTAATCGCCCGCTCCGCGTCCGCCCGCGGCACATCAAACAGCTGATTATACTGGTACCACGTCGCCTCTCCCTGCTCCTCCAGCAGCCGCTTGCATTTTTCCGCCACCGTAATCATCTTGCAGACCTCTGCCGCGCGGGCGTACAGCAGCACTACGCGGGGCTTCTTCCTCCCATCGCCACCACCACCACCACCTGCTCCTCCCAGCAGATGCGTCGTAATATGCACCAAGCGCTTGCGGATCGGTGTCGAAGAAATGACGGACGCTGGCAGCACATCGTACTTTGCGCCGAGGTCCTGCAGGATGGGCGCGTGTGGCGCGCAGAGCGGCGAGTCGTGCGCTGGTCGGCGGAGCGCGTCGTTGCTCGGGGGAGGTCGGGGTTTCTTGGAGGCGGCGGGGTTGGCGATTGAGTTGGAGGGTTTGCGCTTTTTGGAGGCGTGGTCCGTGTTGGCAGCGGACATGGCAGCAAGGGTGCCCTCGAGCTGGACAAAGTGTTTGAACGAGATAAGTATGGTTGGCAACTGAGCAGAGGTGTCTTATCGGATGAGGATAAAAAGCAAGAACCTGTATCGATAGGATCGGGGTATCGATAAGCTCGGTTTCCAAGTGGGGCGTCAGATAAATGTAGGGTAGCGCGTTGCTGGCAGAAATTATCGAGTTGGCAGAGGCATTTTGGAGGAAATGGAGGCTGCGGTGAGAAATTTTGCTTCTGTCGCTCGACTAATTTGGTGGTCTATTTAGACATAAGCATGGTTGGAGTTTGTATCTAGTCTAGTTGGGGCGCAATGAATCTGATCTTGGTCTGCGAGCTTTTGGGTGAACAAGTTCAGTTGACCCCTTGCGACGAATAATCTTCTTCCTGCAAGCGGCATACAGAATTAGCCACGCGAGAAAGATGCAAACAGGGAACAAGCGCTCGAAACGGTGCCTCCGTAGCCACAATACAGTAGCATCACTGTCTTTCCAAGCATCTTCTGACTTGATAACTTGTTGCGACGATGCGACACCACAGCAAGCGAGTACATGACGCGGAGTGCAATTCCAAACCACTGGCAGCTGTGGCTGCACCAGAGAAGAAAACTGGCACCATCTATGGAAGACAAGAAAACGCCACCAGCTGTGTGGCGCAGTGACCCGGCGAATTTATTTTTATGAGACTGTAGTCGGACTCTTGGCTGAGAAGCATGCACGACGCTATCTACGGAAGAGTACCTAGGAGTGTTCATCGAGCCCGTCGCACTAAGCAGGGCTGTTGAACAAGATGAAGCCACAGTGACATATTGCAGAGGGACGAATCACGTCAGGTGGCAGCTGTCGGTGACACAATTTTTTTCCTCGACTGGTGACATGCTTCACTGGAAGAAGGGAAATTAAATAGTTACGAACAAAATCTGGTGCTGATCTCGAGTAGGCCAGATTTCCTGCAGTCGTAAAAATAGAGAGGTCCACGAAAAAAAATGGAAGCTCCAAAAGTTGTCGCCGGAGCCTGAGGCCGGAGCAGGGAGGGTGGAGAGTGGAGAGAGGACTCTAGCGTATCCACTAGCGCTGCGCCAATCTGGCAGTCAGGATGGAGTAGAGTTGCAGCGGACAGAGGACAAGAACCAAAAGCTTGGAGCTAGCTAATAACGGGCGTGGAGAAGAGAAGGAAAAAGAGCTCACCTGAAGCTAGCGAAGCTTGGAAGAAAGCTGCTGAAAAAAATACAAGGGCCTCAAAGTTTGAGAATGTAAGGACTGGATGATGATGATGATGACCGAGTGGGTGAGCAGTGGCATCTACACGCAGACTCGGGCAAATGCAAGCAAAGCGCAGCCATCACGATGAGAAGGCTTCTGGGTCCGTCCATGTATCAGGAACTGCAGCATGAGAGACAGCCAAATGAAAAGCCCAAGTCAAAGGGGACCGAGAGTTGGGGCGTTGGGGTTCAGGGTGGCATCTGAAAGAAGGGTGAAACCGTATCTGTCGCCCCTAATAGGTGTGCGCCATGCTGGGGAGCTTGGGAGCCAAGGAGAGAGAGAGTTGAGAGGCAAAAAAAAAAAGGTTCATGCCCACTGTGCAGCACCGCCCTTGAAAAGTTTCAAAAGTTGGAGATGAACCAAATTGGAGCTTTGCGCTGCGCTGTCAAATTTTTTGGTGTAGCTGGAGCTGTGGACATGATGCTGGAATGAGAGATGTTTCATTTCAACGAGGAGGGTACATGAGGCGACGTTTTGTTGTTTATTTTCACCGTCAATAAACACAAAGAGCTTCAACCTTTGGCAACGTGCCATGCCTTGCGCAGTGCACTTTCCGTAGGATCCGCTGGCGGCGTCATACTTCGTACCGTGTCGAGACGACGGGGCGTTTGTATCATCACATCATGGCGTCCCCTTGTCGCAGGCGGATCTGAGGATGGCCCATCCCTATCTATATATCTCTTGTCATCTTGATATTACGCAAAGTGCTTGCATCCTCCCCGTCTCCACGGGGATGCGGATGCTTTGCTACCAGCTGTGCATAGTGACACTGTGCCGATATTGATTTTGTGTTGATTACCTTTATTCACCTGTGAACGGCAGATACATACACGTTGGTAAATCGGTGCAACTGTTGCGATGCGGGCATGGCGTAATTCAGCGGCATCAACGGCTTATCTTGGCTGGCAACGGGTGGGCGGCTTGGGCGGGCGTCACAGCAGCAAACACTGTGAGGTTGTGAATCCACCCCACCAGCAAGGAACTAGAAAAAAGTAAGCTTGTAGTGGTGGTTTGCTTCAGAGGTTGGTGGGCCAAAAAGAGGGAAAAAAGAAAAAAAAATAGATAAAAAGGAACAAGAAACAAGGAAAATTAACTTGATATGCTTCGATTTGCTTCGGTCTTGCCTCAGGTTGCAGTACCAGTAAAAGCATCCGTACAGCGTGATAATTTGCCAGCATCTTGATTGCAAGTGCAGACGCGCAAGCTGCAGTGCTGGAGGCCAAGTCACTGTAGCCCGTCATTGGGCCCATTCTCGACAAGCGAAACCCATTTTTTTCCTTGTCGCACTCTTCTCTCGCCCGTATCCCAGTCAAGCTACCCCAAGCGTCGCTTGTGATAGGCTGTAGCATGACCTCTTTGCTCCACCTCCGCGCCCCGGCCCCATGTAACACCTTGCAGGAAGCAGCTGCCAATGCCTCTGGCTGCCTGCCAATCACTGGAACACTCACACTCTGCCACTCAACTGTACCTGTAAGCTCCGCTGCTCTAGGCAACCTGCTAGTGCTTGTCCGCTCCTGTTAGCCCTCTGCCTACATTTCTAGCTGTCCGCTACCAGCCTGAGACCCCCAAAAACCTAAACCATCCTTCTGGTATTACGGATACACGCCCGCCAGTATGTACCTCTCCTTGCCTCCTCAGTCTCAAGCTCTCCCTCCCTCTCTCCCCCGTCCTCCTTTCTCCTCGCCTGCCCATCGCCACCTGCTCTGCCTTCTCCCTCCCTCATTCTCCTCACTCTCACCACCCTCCTGCCCTGGCATTTTCCTCCCCTAATAATTTATTCTTCTTCGCCTTCATTTTTGTCGCCAGAAAATTTGACTCGAGGCTTTCGTTAGCGCTCGATCTCCTCTCTGTTTTCCTGGTCTTCATTTTTCCTCTCTACCCTCTGCTCTCAACGTCTGCGCCGTCGCGTCCGCCGCAAACCAGCGCCTCTCCCTCACATTCTCTCGCTCTCGCCCAGTTTCCCTCTGACTCTGCCATTTTTCTACGCCAGCCAGCCTGCTAGGCAGCTCCCACCTGCGTGCGCACTTGCCTGGCCTGTGCCTCAAAACACGCCTTTTCCACTTTCAGGACGGAGCCACTTTCGCTCAGTGACACCCGCCAACGTACGCCCTTGGCTTCTGTCCAATCTCGTTGACGCCTTGTCGTTACGTCAGCAACAGGCAGCACAGTCTCCGCTTTTCTCCTTCACACCACTCCCGCCACACGCCACAGTTGACACAACACTCCATCACACACGCCTCCTCTGTTTAGTGGCCTTAGTCATCAATTTCTTTTTCGCGCGCATCCGTTCGCGAAACCATCTGACAACTCCAAAGCCCGACTTTGCGACAAGAGCGGCGCGTTCCGTCTTCTTTGTCGCATTCACCCACAACACGGCGCCTCCATGTTTCGTTTCTGGGGCTCGGATTCTAGGGGCTGTGATCAGTCGATAGACACCTCACATGGTGCCTACGCCCACGCCCACCAGCGTCCGACGCCTTCTCCCACAACGGCTTCCGACCCCTCCTCCCCCGCCACGCACCCTCTGAAAAGAAAGCTGCACGGCTTCGGAGATGCTGAGTCGCTGTCGCTGGACCATGCCGAACCCCACGCCAAGCGCCAAAGACGTGCCCAAGACGACAACATGCTCTACGCCCAGCAAGATCCTCTCGAGTGTGCCCGCGACGAGATCCGCCACCAGTTCGGTCTCGAGATTCTGCTCAAACACGACGAGCTGCGCCTCATCAACCAGGAGCTTGCTAAATGTCAGATTGCCCTCGAACAGTTGCGTCGTTGCCACTTGATACCGTACCCTGTCAATTGCCCGACGCCCGATCAGATGCTTCAAGTCACCAACGGCAAGGGGCCAGCCCTCGCCAACCACCCCGCCGAACCTGCACCCAAATGGGCACCGCCTTTTGGCGTTGTCGACGGTCCTTATGCCCGCCACTACGCCAAGTGGCTGATTCCCGACCCTTCTTTTGACGGAATGCAACCCGAGTGGCATTTTACCGCTGACTTTACCGCCGCACGCGCCTCATTCGCCGAAGGACGCACCACACGCAACAGCTTTACAGAAACCACTGTCGGCAAGGGTCGCCCCAACCGTGCCATGTCCGGCCAACGCCTGCATTCCCTCTCGAGCGGATATCCTCAGCCAAAGGACAAGGCCGGTCCTTGTATCCTTAAGCGCTCCGATGGGCAAACTGTCAAGCTTGTCTGCCTCGACTGCAACCGCGAAAACTTTTCCAGCACCCAAGGCTTCATCAACCACTGCCGCATTGCCCACAAGCGCGACTTCAAGAGCCACGAGGAGGCTGCCGTTCAAAGTGGCCAGGCTATTGATGCCGCTCCCGAGTCGCGCTCCAACAGCATCTCCACCCCCATTGACGACAAGCCCGCTCCTGCTGGACCAATCTCGGCCTTTGTGCACCCCTTTGCTGCCCATGATCTCACCGACCAGGAGGCCTACGCGGCTCTGCGCAGCAGAATCGCTGATGCCCTCAAGCTGTACCCTCAACTCAAGGTTACTGCCAGTCGTGCCATGAAATTTCAAAAGAAGAAAAGCGACAATTTCAAGGTTGTTGCTGACACTCCTTATCTGTCCAAGTTTATGCAGGACAAAAAATTTAAAGGCGATCTCAGTGATATTGTGACTGATGCCAAAACCAAGATGTCCTTGGACGAGGCTTCTGGGGACGAATCTGATACTGACGGTTCGCTGCCTCGGATTGGCGGCGATCCTGCTGCTGTCCGCACATCGGTCGTTATGCGCATGCCGGCGCACAGCTCTCCTACGCCGATGGCACGGCCGCCCAGCTCCAAGGGCCGTCCTGCCCACATTGACTTTGTGTCGCCGCCTCGCTCGTCATCGGCATCCCACGTTGGGCTGTCAGATGACGACATGCCGATGCGCGAAGACAACCTCAGCCCCAACACCTTGGTGAGCAACAATGCGCCGTCACTGGTTAGCGACGACGGCGAGTACGACGACTCTGATGAGGGCTCGTCCGTCTCTGAGGCCAGCGACCACATGGAAGCAGGCTCTGTCTCTGATGTCGCCGAGATTGCCATCGATGAGGAGCATGAGCCTCGCGCCCTTCGCCGTGGTTCTTCTACCGTTCGACTTCGCAAAGACGACTCCAAGCATGTCACTTTTATGGGTTCGATGAAGCAAAACAACACAAAGCAGCGAAAGTCTCGACGTGTGTAGCAACTGCTACCACCAGACTATACAGTCACCACTCTATCTTCTCAACACCCTGTTTTTACTACGATATTCGATTTTAGTCGCTTTTACACCCTACATTATTATCAAACCTGCGTACGATGCGCAACGCTCAAAAATACATAGTTATGGGAACTGGACCATGGATTTCTGGAGCGTGGATTCACCGGCGTTTATTTTGGCATTTTCGGAGAGGGATCGGCGCGTTTTGAGCTCTTGTTATTTGTTTATTTGTTTTTTTCTTGTAGAAATTCCGAGAGAATGGTACATTCTCTCAACAACCGGACATGCAGAGGAGCATGAGGGCAAAAATTGGTTGATTCGGATTGCCACGCGAGCCTGGACACAGGCGGGCAAGTGGAGGCGTTGTATGATTTGCGCGTTGACAACTCGCTGAATGATAGATACCGATTGGATCGGCAATAAGAACAGCTTTCGTTGACAGACGTACTTGTGTGTGATGTGATGTGATTCTGTGTGATGAGTGTTACCTGGGGCTATGGAAGCCGTGGGCTTATTATCGTGTGTAAGCGCTTGTGCACTTGGGTAGGGATATCGGCACGCGGTAGCACGATGAAGTAGCAGCACCAGGCTAAATGCGTTTCTAAATAAACAAGTTATAAATTAAGCGACTTGACCGGCCAAGACTATGTATGAGACAGAATTGTAGGCGTTAGCAGAACGCTCGTCCCTCCAATTGGCAGTACAAAGGTCCTCTCCAAGCCAAGCTTCACACACCACGTCTGGGGCTAGATATATTAAAAAAAGAAAACAATAACTCCGAGTTTCGTCACTTTTCCCAGTGTTGCTGGGCTGCTGCGCGCTTTTGCGCTGATGTTCGGTCTTGTACCATTAACACTTATTGCGGATATACCGTTTCCTTTTTGCAGGAAGTGCTTTTTGAACTGCCCTTATCTCTGGAGTATAGATAAAGAAGCTACATGGCGGTGACATATCACGAGTGGCAATTTACTTCTTTGGGAGTTGGAATAGTCTGACCCGAGGGTCATGGTGAGCACTTGATGTCTGGAACGACAATGACGAGCAGTTCTTTTCTGGCAGTCTCTCGACTTTGACATCGCCGTGTAGAAGTAATATGAATCGTGACTGCGCGATAGCTTCGTCGGAAGCCTAAGAGGCATCCTCGATGGGTAATGGAACAAGGCCAATGGCAAGCTTGGCCGCGAATTGTGCGAGGCAACGACTGGTCTGCCTATGAAAGAAAGGTCTTGGTATTTGAATCGCTGCCTTTTGCCAGAGCCTGCCAGAGCCTGCGAGGCCCGGCACGCTCGTCCAGGAGGTTGAAGCTCCCACACGCACAATCACTATATTCGACAACATATTCACAACAAGCATCAGGTCCAGCGCCTTCAGCGGCCTAGTAATAGCCCCGATCTGAACCCTTTCGAGTCTGCCTGGCCGCGGCTGAAAGGCAAGACAAAAGCAAAGGCGCTCCAAAGAGCCGCCGAGAGGCCATCGTCACAGCTTGCAAGTCTTGGAGAAATTGCCTCTAGCGAAGGACACAGGGCTGGTTCAAGCACCTGCCTCGTCACCCATTATAGAGCTAAAGAGAGGAAATGACGACCCTTAAGTAGTCAGATCATCCATGTAGAGTATCTGTATTATTCACCAGCTAGCTGGCATTGTGTATTTCGCGACAGACGGCATCTCGCCGCCAGCCATCTTTTCCACCTAATCCACCCTGCTTTTTCGTCTCTCACCTACAGATTGCGTGAAACCGTCATGATGAATTTCAAAACGCCATCCCATCCACATGCCAAAAACCACCAAGTCCTCATCTCTTACACTTTTCCCATCCAACCAGTTTTTCTCCCCCACCCACCACTCTCATCACCCTACCCCCTTAAATCAGGTGCTTGGAGCGGAAGTACGCACGCAGGTACATAATCTGCCAGGCCCAGAGTCCAATCAGCAGCCAGGTGGTGCCGATGCCGAACCACTTGACGCGGGTATTCGTGCTCTCGTTTGTGTCGCGGAGCTTCTGCTCGCGCGTGCGCAGGTACTCCATCTCGCGCACCACCTCGCCCGTCATCTCCTCGATGCGGCGCAGCTCCGCCTCGACGGGCTTGAGCTTCTCGTTGGCCTGCACGGCGGACCAGTCGCGGGCGTCGGCGCCAATCTCGACGTCGAGCTCAATGTCGCGGACCGAGGGGGAGGGGCGGTGGGCTGTGTGTGCGTGTTAGCATCTTATTACTCCATCATGGATAAAATTTTTCTTTTCGTTTTTGTTATTGTAGGCAGCCACGTACATCCGGAAAAGAGATTCTCGTAGCAGACGTCAAAGGAGGCATCCGAGTGCGAGGTGAAGACGACGCGGTTCTCGCCAACCACATCCCGAGGACGACCGTACTCGTTGCCGAGCGAATCGCGAATCTGTAAACCACCATTAGTCTCTTCCTTCCGGCCTGTAATCAAGCCTCCCCGTGGCATTTGCCTCGCACGCACGTGAATGTTGACCACCATCCCGTCGCCCTTGTAACCGCCCACGATCGACTTGACGGCCACCATGGTGTCGCGGTTGACAAAATTACGGATGCAGCGCTCCTTGCGGTGGCTCTCGCCGCCCGTGTGCGCGGGCATCTCAAACTTGAGCGCGGCGGCGACGCCCAGCAGCATGAGCAGGCTGCAGAGCCACTGCAGCGATCTGGAAGCGACGGCCATTGTGTTGTGTGGTTCCTCTTCGTTTTCTCTGCTTTTGAGTTGCCCTTTTCGTCAATTGGCAGAAGTCAAGTCGACCCTGCGTCCCGTCGTCGTTGGGTTGGGATGGGAAATGTTCACGTTCGAGGAGTAAGGAAACGGACAAGGTGTCGCGTTGGCCAAAAATCAAGTCCCCCTTCAAGGTAGGTACGTAGTGCTGCTGGCTCTGGCTACAATGTGGCTTCGCCTGTCAGGGGCTTTGGAGGTGCACCAATCATGAGCTTGTGCTGCAGCTGAAGCTTGGGTACTTGTATTTTACCGGGCTCGCACGCCAAAACACAAGTACCCACCAAAATCACGTGTGGGGCGCCGATGCCTGGGACATTTTGATTCATCATTTTGATCTCGTCGCGCGACAGCCAGCCAGCTTCAACCTCCAATCCGTATTCCCGCATCGCAAACGCCCGGAAAACCGCCACGATGCCGAAATGTGAGTCCTCAATGCCATTCTGTACCCGTGTGCTCATTTCACGCCATTTCCGCTGACAAGTCTCCCAGTCTTTTGTAAGCTTCTCCCTCCCCCGACCCGGATCCTGCCCCCATGCGACGCAAAACACGAAAAAAACCTAACCAAAAGACTCATTCTTCTTCCCATCCAGGCGACTACTGCGACGTCTACCTGACGCACGACTCAATGAGCGTGCGAAAAGCCCACAACTCGGGCCGCAACCACCTCCGCAACGTCGTCGACTACTACCAACGTTTGTGCCCCTCCCCTCCGCTCGCGCGACAGACGTCGCAAGGCAAAACTCGCAAAAACTGACACCTCATCTGCAGAAATCGGCCACGAAAAGGCTCAGTCCGTTATTGACAGCATCACGTCGTCGTATGCCGCCGAGGGCCAGGCCCACGCCAATCCCATGCTCCCGCAGAACCAGCCCGGCGCCCACCATCACCACGGCGGCTTCCAGCACCACCCGCCGCCGTTTCCTCCGTTTCCCGGCGGCGGCGCAGGAGCGGCCTTGCCGCCGTTCCCTGGCATGCCGGGGGCGCCGCCCGGCGCGTTCCCCCCTGGACTTCCTCGTACGTTGTTCCTCCGAGACTGTCAGGATTACTTTGTTGGTCATGATTGAAGATGCTAATGCGATTCACCTTCTAGCGCCCCCTGGTGGTCGCGGCGCGCCCATGCCGCCGTTCCCTCCCGGCGGCCCCAACGGCTTGCCCATGCCTCCGCCCGGAGGACTCCCCTTCCCCCCGCCGGGCGGGCTGCCGTTTCCGCCTCCTGGCGGGCTGCCGCCCAATTTCCAGTTCCCGCCGCCTGGCTTTCCGAGCGGCGGACCACCCCCGCCTGGTCAGGATCCTCGTCGATGAAAAGGCTAGCCATGCCATGGTGACAAAGCGAGAGAAAGATGGCGAGAGATGGGAGTGGTAGTAAACAAGGAGACTTTATCATGGAATAACTGGTGGCGTTTTATGACATTGCGGGACAAAAACAAATTCCGGCGTTTTTTTGGTCTAGCATTTAAACTCTACGTGTACACTATAACAAACTGCTTTCGAAAAAGATACAGTATACGCAACAAGCAAAGACACATTTACACTATTTGACGTAAGAATCAATCAGTGCCTCCCGTAACTACTATTGCAACAATCACAGTGTACGAGAAAAGCAAAGCCATTCTTACATGATTGACAAAATCCATTCAATGCTTCACGTCAAGGAGCCAGCCTCGTCGTTCCCGCGCGTGCTTCCGTTTCCAGCCTATATACATTCCTTTCCGTAAAAAATCAAAAAGCCAATGAAACACAAGCTCCAAATCATAAACGCGTGTCCTGATTATATCAATACAAGAAGCAACCCCCTCCCAAAACAAAACTTGCCAACAAAGATTTCTGCTCAACATTTCCCGCATCGCCAGCGCCCGTCAAACTCACAAAGGCAACACCTCATTTTCCCCTCTTCCCCTGGCCATGAATGATGTGAGCAAAAATCCCAAGTGCTAAAGTGTAAATCAAGTATTCCACCGCGTGTGCTGTTTCTTGACGTCTCGATACAACAAGACGTCATTTTCTCTTTGTTTCATCGTATCGTGTATGTCATAAGCAATCGTCAACAGGTATCAATCTTTTGATTGTGTCATTTCGTTTGTCGTGTCAAATATCATCGCGTCATAAAATGTGGTAAAAAAATGCGTCACCTTTCGGTACTTGTACGCATAAAAGTGCAAAAACAGGCAGAATAGAAAAAGGGCAAATGGTGGTCCTCTTAAAAGCTAGAGTGATTCGCTTGAAAAGGTTCTCGATTGCCCTCGTTGTTGCCGCGTCGAATTACCTCGCCCACGCCATCGCGGACATTGGTGGGCGCGCTAATCATCTGGCGCAGCTCCTGCGTCCTCTTTTCGCGTCGCTTCTCGTTTAGGATGCGTGGGATGCCGGGAATGTCTTCTAGCCTATCGCTCAACGAGAAGCGTCGCCTGCGTCGGCCCGTTCCGGCGTCTGCCGTCTCTGCGCGGCGGAGCGCCCCGGGGCGCCAAAACGGTCGAGTTTGCTCCGTGCCCGCAGACGAGCGCAGCGGCTCCGTCTGTCCTCTGTTGAGGCGGGGTGACATGGGCAGAGAGTCGAGGCTGGCGCGACGCTGCATCACTCGTAGGTTGCCGCTGGGGGTCCGGCGAATAGTTCGCCGCTCTGGCCAACTCGCGCTCTCCTCGGCTGGATACTGCCTCTCGTCTCGGGTCGGCAAAATGGCAAACGTAGTCTTCACGCGGGCGCTGAGGCTCCTCTTTGGCGGGCGAGGGCGGTTGTCCACTAGTGGATAGCGATATATCGTATCGCGCTTGCTGTGGTGAGGACAGCTGTCGCCAAACTCGCACTCTTCGTCGTCATATTGCGGACGCCATAGCGGATGCAGCTTCTCTCGTTCTACAGGTCTCTCGCTCGCCTCCCTAGGCGACAGCTCGCCATCAATATCTGCTCCAGAACCCGGACGAAGTTTCGAGTCTAGACCCAAAGAACGCGATAGCGAAAATGACCGGGTCAGACTACTGGGAGGCTTAGCCGTGGTGGGCGGGTAATCGAGAGAGTTGCGACGACGACGGCTGAACGCTCGCTTGAGCAGAGATTCGCGTCTCGGCGGAGACGTCTCGAAGATATTTCCCAATCTCTTGTCACTCTCATCGGCTGGTGTAGCCCCTGACGGCGTCGCAGGAATCAGGTTGAGCATGGGGAGATGCGTCGGAGGCTCGGGCGGTGCTCGGGGGTTGCGAAGGGGGGATTCGACGTCTTCGGCCTTGATCGACTGTTCAGGGGGCGTCACGGGCGGCTCACCTTGGGTGTCGGTGGTAGTAATGGTTGGGACAAGCTGAGGCAATAACTCAGCGCGTGCGGCACTGGAGGCATCAGATGGCCGGGCAGAATGGTTGACCATGAGGACAGACGAGTTCTGGTGTGGGTACATGTGTACTGCGAATGCCTCCGAGACTTCTGGTGCCGTTCCAGTAGTGGCAACTGACGCGACTGAGAAAGGGGTGTTCCGAGAGGAATACTTTTTGCCACTCATCCCGTCCTCGGCAGGCACCTGATCAAGCGGTGGGCTCAGAGGAATGTCGTGGCTGAACCGAGTCTCAGCAGGCTTTTCAGTAGAGGTTGGTACGGGGGCCGGGCCGAGGAACGGGAACGCTTCACCCATGTGTCGCTCTGCTTTGACTGCTCGGGCTGACTTGGCTTCGTCCTCCCGCTGTTGCAAGGCGTTGTGCGCACGAATGCTCTCAGCTGTTAAGGAATTCGTGCGAGAGACGTTGTGGCTGGTCGGGGCGGATAGAGACGAAGAGCGAGGCGGAATGGCCGGAGAAAAATCCATGGTTCGCTCATCGCCAGCGGTTCTGACAGACATCCTGCCACGAGACAATGACTGCGGCCGTGAAGTATCCAAAGAGCCCCTGGGTCGTTGAGGCGAGCCCGCGCTCGCAGATCTCTTGGAGCGTCTGCTAGAAGTAGAGCGCAGCGAGGGCTCGCGCGATTTGCTGCGGTTCGAGGAGCGTCTATCTGGCACGACAATGACTGGAATGCCCCCATTGCTCCAAATCTCACGGCGCGCTCTGTTATCCCCGATGGAGTGGTTGGATGTGACTTGAGTGCTGGGTGGTCGACTACGGTCGCGTGACACTGGGCTTTCTAGACGCTTGCGCTGCGGCTGGGGCAGCCGCCTGTGACTATCGAAACTGCCACCTGACGATCTGTCAGGAACATGTGGAGGTTGGCGCAGAAGAGTATGTTTCTTGACGTGTCGGAGTGTTCGTCTTCGCTGGGGCGGCTGACCGGGGCCACCCATCACAAGGACTTCGACGACGGCCGAAGAACTCGATCGGGCAGATGTTGCCGAAGACCGCCGAGCGTCGACGCTGGCAGAGGTCTCGGAAGTGGATCGCACAGAGGAGCTGACGGGCGATGCCTCTACAACTGCATTGTCGCGAACTTGAATATGTCGTGCGGCGCGAGTGGCAGCGGTGGGGGTGACGACATGGTCCTCTACCACCTCGCGTTTGGCGACAGGGGAGGGTGTAACGACGGGCGTCTTGGGAAGCGGGCGCTTCCGCTTACTGACTACTACCTGCGACCGATTGCCGTCTTGCTGGTGCTCATGGTCGCGATCGCGCGTGAGCTGTCGCACCGAGTTCCATTCGCCATCGAATTGGTGAAATGCGTTCATGGTGCGTGGTGTAAGCTGATGCGCGCTGACGGGCGCGCTCTCTGGGGCGGAAGACAACGGCTGCGATTGCACAGGAACAGGTGCGGGCATCTCTGGAATGCGCAAGATGGTGGCTTGGGAGGTTCGCGCTGAAGAGGTTCGAGACTTTGAGAAAGTGCGAGCATGGTCTTCCTCTGATGAGAATTGCTCCTCCTGAGCCGTCTTAAACGAGTCGTTGCGAGAGTCTGTCGGGGTAGCGCCGGGAGGAGATTGTTCCCAGCGAGGCTGACGGGCAAATTTCGGGGCAGTTTTGGGCTGGGGAGGTGTCACGTCAGGAGTCGGAGGGCTTCTTTGATCGGGTGGCGTGACGGGAGGTTTACGCAACGCAAGGGGAGGATGTGATCTGGGAGGCTCCGTCGTTGTCGGGATGGGGTCCAGTGTGGGGTGGCCGCTAGAGGAAGCACGGGAGTGCGCCGGGGGTGTTGGCGGAGGGTCAGGACCAGCAGGCGAGGACGAGGCGAGGCGTCGTGACGTCTGATTGAGGTTTTGGGCGGCAGCGGCCGGGGATGAGTGGGTGGCGGAGGAGCTGAGGGCATAGGAGGCATCGAGGACCAGACGATAGGCATGCGAGGCGGCGCGGGAGGGAGCGGCATCTGGAGCAAGGTCGATGTCATTTGGCGGTCGAGGCAAGGTCTTATGCTTCTTGAACTGTCTGGGAGACGGGACTAACGGGTCGGAAAGGGCTTGGTATGTATGCTCTGTCGACGATCCCATGATTGTTGGCGACGGAGCAAGAGACGCGGTCGCGAGCATACTCGGCATGAGCGGAGGGCGGCGGGAGCTCAACGGATCATGGGCACAGGCGAGACGAGACGACGAGAGAATTGGTCAGACAGAAATATTTCGACGAGGGTGGAAGTGCAGGCGGTCGCCAGGTCTACGCAGCGCATACGTGAGAGCTGAGGGCAAGCCGAACAAGTGCTGAGCGCAGATGTCGTGGCAGAAGCGCGGGTGTTGCGGAAGAATGTTGGAGAGAAAATCACGTCGGATTGTTAAGACGACCGAGTCTGCCACCCAGACATGAAGAGAAGGATGAGATTTCTGCGTCAACGGCGGAAGAGGTCGAGCGGAATTGACGTGAGGCCGGGTGAGACACGAATGGGAGGGGGAGAGAGCAGTTGACGTCGCGCAGCTGGGAGAGCGAAGAGATGAAAGGTGGTCTTTCGTAGAGCCGTGAGTCAAAGGATATAGGCGAGGCGGATGGGTACATGCATGACCCTTGGCGAGAAGAGGTCGCGAGAGAAGGCTGTTTCGAAGGCGTTGGAGAATACCTCTTGGGGAGAATAATGAGAAGGCGAGAGGCCAGGGTGTGAAGCCGTTGTAGCGCAGGCTGGCCACTTGAGGGCTTGGGGGCAAGGGAGTTGGGGGGAGAAAAAGGTTGGTCAGTGGGTTGGTCAGTGGGCTGTCAGTGGGTTGTCAGTGGGTTGTCAGTGGGCTTGTACCGTGTTTGGCGGGTGTGCTAGTGGCTGGCGGCGGGCGGGACGCAAGGGAAGGCGCTACGAGGACGTGCAAGGGTGTGGCCACGGTGGTTTAAAGTGCTGGCAGCTGGCGGGTGGAGCCCTGCAAACGTGCAAACAGGCCGCCAGCTGGCGCGAGTTTTTCGTGACACGAGTGATAATGTGGCTCCCGGCGCAATATTCTCTTCGCAGTCTGATATAAAGGTATAGGCCACTAGATGAAGACATTCATCAGCTATTACAAAGCATACTGAAAACCTCCTTTTCTTCAGGAACATTGCCCTGATTCCCCGTTGCCAGTCTGGGCAAAGGTGGCTGGAAATCGCTCGACTAGTTTATGCACTGTCCATCACGACGAGCGCAAAGAGGGGCGCCAGAAGCGATCCGGCACGGCAATGGTAGCACAATCGCCAAAAGAATAAAATGAAAAATTAAAAGGGGAGACTATTTAGGCAACACGGGCGAGAAGGAGGAGGAGGGAAAAAGAAAGATGGGAAAAAGACGCTGAAGATTTGATGATGCATCCAGAGGCGTACAGCAGCGGCGTACAGCAGGGGCGAGCATGCGTCCGTCATCGGTGAGGCACCGCCTTTTAGCCAGCGGATGGAGCGTCACAGCCGTCGTCGCATTACCTTGGCTGTGCGTATATCTCTGCAGGTAATTAATACTAGAAATTTCTCCCCCCATTCCTTTATCCTTCCCCTTTTGACTTTTTCCACCTTGTGTGCTTTTTTTTCGCGAGACGCAGATAAGCAAGCCAATAAAGCCCCAGAAGCCGACATCACCAGGTGACGAGGCCCTGCATAACCCGCCTCCGCGCTTCTTCTTCCCTACCTACGTGCCCACCCATCTGCATGCCTGGGCTCCTTTTGCAGTATCTCTTCTTCCCTTTATGATAATTAGAGAGAAAAAAAAAATCTCGCACATCATCACCGACCACCTTCTCCTCTAATTACTCCGTATTATCAAGACCAGCGAATCGTCTTCCCTCTGAGCAACTTGCTGGTGCACCGGCCCCTCTTTCGTGCATCCAGCCAGTGACGTGATGGACTAGCGAGGGGCTCGCTTTGCATAAAAGTGTGGGTGTGTGCGGTGCAGTGCGGTGGTGTCCAGTTCAACCAGTGAGCCAGTTTTGCCAGCTGGGTGGGATTTTTATGAATATGCAAGCCCGACTTGCCGAGAGCGAGCAAACAAGACAAAAAAAAAAGGTGAGGCGCGTGCGGGGAACTTTTCTTATACTATGTGGCTGGGAACCCTCCTTTATTGCCTTTTCTTGCTTATATCAAACTCGATATTGTATCATCAATGGTATTCATTTGATGACGCTGGACGACGTGCTCCGCTGGCGCCGGCTTCATCCGCGTACCAGCGTTCCGGGCCGCTCCTCCCACTTACCACGGTCGCTTCCCGCTGTGCGGGTTAGCCAGAGGTGCGGAGTCTGGGTTCAACCAATGAAGCAACAGAACAACAGAAGACTTGTCTGTATTGATACTTGCCTGTATTAGTTATTAATACTTGTGTATAGTGATAAAAACCTGATGTCTGTGGGACAAAGGCCGGCTTGAGCGACGTGGACGGTAAACTGCAACGCCAGCTGGCCAGCAAAGAAGAAGGATTTACAAGGAGAGTGTAAATCACTACGGCCGACGCCTGCAAGGCAACCCAACCAACAGTAGGTTGACCAGTACAACAGAATCTGCCCTCTTGTCCACTAAGCTTGCCTCCCTCGTCACCCAATAGCCAGCACATTCACGAGCTGTTGGATTGTGAAATAGCTTGACTTTCTTACAGCGCAAAATCGACTGCTTCCTGATTTGAAAAAAAGTGCTAAAAATCCAGAAATGAATTAACCATAGTCAGCTGAACTGACGGATACCCAATCTGACAGACAAGTAGACATGCCGCCCCTTGTTGCGCACCGCATGTCTGCTGTGCCGCCAGCCACCGCACCTCGCTGCATATCACCCTGCAGCGTCCTGCAATGGAAAGAAAAAGTCTGACATGGCAAGACTGTAGTCGATTTTGCATCCATGAGGTCTACATGCCTACAAGAGGGAACACGAGACTGGTTTTTCCCCTAAGAAACCCACGCCAAAGCGCTTGCACTATGTTGCCATGTTACGTCACAAGACTTGTCGTCAACCAAGGTAGAGACGAGTCGGCTAGTATGAGAGACCACAGCTTGCGTGCTCGTAGCTGAGATATGTGTAGAAAGATGCACTAAAAAAAGAACGCAATTCCTAAATGGCGTCTTGCGGGATGCAACGCCTTTTTTGCCCTTTTGGGTTCTTTTACTCCTTCGTTTTATTGGGCGAGGCACGCGGGCAGCCAGGAGCGCAGGACAATGTCCAATCTCGTGGAGCGATACGAGGGGCAAGTAACAGTATGTAACCAACTAGTCTCACCGTAGCTACCGAGTACGGGGTATTAGCTGCATACGGATGACAATGTCCATGCTTGCCATCCGGTAAGATGTGAGCCGGGTCTGGTGGCCCACGTGATGCCTCGACGCCGGGCCATGCTGATCGGGGTGGGCGTTGATCGCGGAGATCTTGTGACATGTGCTAGTCTACTCTTGTTGTCGAGAGCAGAAGGGGGGTTGCAATACATATCGCCTGATGGTTCCTTTGGTGTTGTTGCTGATTCTTGACTGAATCTATCGAGGGGCTGTGAGGCAGCTGCAAAGATAGGATGCAAAAGCGGGCCCGATGCTGCTGCCCAAGACGTCGAGCCTGCCGCCTCTATTCTAATAATTAGTTATAGAGTCTTGCTCATTTTTGTGATGAAAAAAATAACCATTAGGCGTGGTACCTATATCGCCTGAGTGTAAGGTGTTGAATTTTCTGCGCCAGTGTAAGTAAGGGCCAATTCAAGTATATGCTTTTACATAACCGAGAAAGAAGAACTCTCTTAGCTAAATAAAAATCCGTTTTTTTAGTATAATCACCCTAGTAAGTAAATAACATAGTCTTAAACCTGCTAATCAATTTAACTTCTATTTGACCTGCTGCTGTTTGATCGGCTTGACGGATGTGTTTTCTAGATACCCGCCCGATGCAGGTAGGCCTGGTACCCTAACCATGTGTATAAACATGTGAAATGCGACAAGTCAACTTACATTCAGGCTGCCATGGGAAAGGAACCCTTCAGTTGTGACGGGCAGAGTACCGAAATCGATCGCGATCGAAGCAAGGGTAGATCAGATCTGGAAGAGCAAATGCAAGTCGCCGGCTTCTATTCTCCGGAGCCCGAGCAAGCTAGCCGCAGTGTCCATGCCACACCGACTCTACTGTTCTATGAGCCTCATCATGCGCCACAGCTCGTCACATAAATTGCCAAAGCCTGAATCGAATGCGCTGGAAAAGTCAACCGTATCCCAGTGATGCGTGTTCACTCATGTTCATCTCTTCTCTGGCGGGCGACAGCATGGCGCCGAATATCGGAAAAGGGCCGTAGTCATTTCGTGAATGAAGAGTTGACTCTTACGGGATGCCTTCTATAAATTTCAGAAAATCTCTTGTATAAGATTTTATCAACGCAGCCGGTTGTGTAGCTTACAGGTACACGGTACTTCATTTTCTTAATTTTCTCCACTACATAGAAGTCCCAGCATTCCTTCGTGGTAGAAGGAGCTATTTGCATCACAGGCATCATACCCGTACGAGGTCTGCTTTATGTGTCATGGCTGGTTCTGCTAATACGCATATTTTTTTACGTGCTATTGGCTGCCTAGTCTTGTTGAGACTTGTAAGGCGACAAAAAGCTCCGCGTCACCAGCGGAAAGAACGAATAATATAGCTTGCATTACTGGTCATGCCATCACGAATGACTTAATTTGTATTTATAGTAAACGCACCGAAAGTCGTTTCTCTGTGGTACCTCGAAAACAGGAAAGTGGCCTCTTATAACGCTCAAAGGCATGCGCCCAGCAGGCACTCGGGACGGCCCTACCAAATCATCAACCCCGTCACCGTACAGCACTCTGGGCAAGATAAATAACGTCGTCTTGCTGCGCCACTTTACCAGGTGCAGGTCCTGGCACTGTGCTACTCAGCAGCGCCGAATCCTACACCTGTGTGACTTGGATTCAGGCAACAGTAGGCAGGCACGCTTCGTCATGATCATCCCGTGTGTATTGTGAATCCTGAGGCCAAGAAGTTTCTTCATTCGAAAAAGTATCAAATATTGGTCTCCTGCACTGAGAACGGGTTTTGACGTTAACTCGCTTTGTACTTCATTCTCCATCACGCCTTCATACCTGCTTTTCAGCAAAACATCGATAAAACCAGAGTCTTCGCAACTCAACTCGCACTCGAAACCAGCAGCGCCATCTCACGGCTCTACAGTCCGAATTTTCAACATGTGGGATCATCTATTCGGCCTCATGGTACTCAGTATCGGAAACACTGAGCTTCACATGAAGACTGATAAATTGGTTAATTACAACAACGGCCGCATTCATGGTCTCCCCGTCCAGGTGAAAGGGTGTAACTACGACGAGGCACCTCAGTGGCTAAAAAGCAGTATCCCCAAGCTCATCTGCACCGTTTCGGACCACAGCGACACGGTGTGGCTCATCTTCAACGAAGACAAACCCAATCAAAAGACAGAAGAGGGGCGAAAACCAGCGTCGCTTCCCCAGTCTGCGACTGCCACGTATGAGATTATTGGACGAGAAGCTGGCAACGGAGATTTCATTCTAGGCGGTACGACGGCTTATATTGCAAAGAAGACGTACGATGACGAGGTCGCTAAAGAGGCTGGAATCGCAAGCATTTTCGAAGCCGCCAAGAGCACCAACTCTGTTATTGTTCACGCGCCTCTTCACTTGCAGGACCTCGCTTTCGAGCTTGTCCAAAGATTAGCCGAGGGCATGTCATCTGATCTCGTTTTGCGACCCGAGAAGTTTGGCGTTGTTGAGGAACCATTAAGCGATGCCTTTCTTCATACTACGCTTCCGCGTAAATGCACCATTGAAAGATCCAAATTCAGGGCATGCGCATGCGCTGGTGGTAGCCGGGCGTGCGGGATTCCAACTGAGAACAAATTCAAGGCCAAGATTATCGAGGACGCGATACGAAGGAATCAAATCGACGCCGAGTTCTCGAGGTTCAAGACACCAGAAACTCATGGTGCGCAGCCGTGCGACGAATTTGGTCTGGCGGCTGGCGTCCACCGCGCCCATGACGCCCTCGAAGAAATATGCCCAGCGCAGGCTTATGATCAAGCTCCCTTGTGCACGAGCATGTCTGTCGGCGTCGAGAACTTGATCTGGGCTCGCAACTCCATAATGCCACCCACCGACCTGGCCATTGTCGTGGTGCGCAGCGCCAAAGCCCAAGTCTGCAAGCTCACAAAAGGTGTCACTTTGCAGACTGCCTATCTCCGTCGCGCCCGCAGCTTTGGTTACGTTGATGGGAGTGGGCACAGCAGCAAGGTCACGGCCGGCGCCGTCATCGCCGCCCACACCGGCTACTCTGGAGACAACTGGCACTTGGATATTGCCAAGGTGTGCCGCTATGCTCTCATCAAGGAGACGTTGGACGAGGCATTGGATCAATTCAATAGAGAGGAGGCCCTGTTTGAGAGAGAGGCGGAGATTGCTTTTGATGTGAAGGTCGAGCTGGACTTGGATGGCGGGAGGCACGGCGAGGCTGCGGAGAGCGGTCTGAAAGTGCGCATGGCAGTTGAGAAGGTTCATGAAAGTAAAGAATGCAGAGACTGAGGAGTTAATGAGGCAAATCATGGCGTTGGACGTTGCGGCAAAGTGACATTGTCACGGGGGCGTTGGCGAAAGCTAGGCAGACGCCTCTGGATTGAGTTACTGCATTCAACAAGCCGCAACTCGACAAGTCATTCAACTGATATACTGGGCAAAGCATGCAGTTACGGATAGAGTGAACCTAAAATTGTGATGGAGATTTGGCATTCTTAATCAACCGTAAATCAGCCATTGGCCGAGCTCTTGCTATTCGACTGCTGACACTACCCATCAATACTTTTGCGATGATGCTCTACAGACGACAGGTTTTAAGTGTCATTACCTTGGCGGTGTAGCGTCCTTGGCAGGGATACCCGATGGCTGTCGTAATTTGTACGTGATTGCTGCCACCACTTTAAACGGTTGATTGGCTCAGGTATATCTGGAAGTGGAAGGAGGGTTTGAGTCACATAAGATGCCTGGCCACTTGATTAGAGCCTTACTTGATTGCCAGGTACGTACCTGTAAGCTGGTATTGATAAAGAGCGCCGCCGTGTACAAGTAAGTACCCGTGGCGTAGAAGGGTACGAAATGAGGACTTTTATTTAAAAAATGCCGTAAAAATCCCTGACTCAAGCGGTTCTTCTCAAAAGCCAATGGAGCTCGTTGACCTCGATACCTCCTCCTTCAACCGCTAAAGGGACAATGCAAGTTGTCTTTTTTGCCTCCTTTTTTTCCTTGACAGAGGGAAAACAAAAGCTTGCGGCGCTTGGCCGGTTGACTTGGGCCCTTGTACCGTTACCGGGGCTCTGAAACAAGATGAAAATAAGCAGATGCCTAATCGGTACCGTCAGCGTGCCCATGATGCGGGTGGCTTGGGGAAGTGGATAAGCGGGAGACGAGATGGAGGGCAAGCATTCTAGACAAAACTTGGTGCTGATACAGGGAAGTGACGTGGTGACTAGCTACTTTGTTGGTGAGTGCGACGATGACATGAATTTTTTTTTGAATTTTTTTGCTGGCAACTAGGATTCTTGCGCCAAGCCCGTGATCAAAGACATTTCTTGTACGAGACTTGGAGACACTGAGACAACTGGTCGGCGATGGGGGATGGGTGGTTTTGGCTAGTGGCCCTATGACGACGGGTTGTGTGGCTGGCTATTTGTCTGTTACTGGTCGCTACAAGGGAACCAAGATGCGAATTCGGCCGGATTATTAGCGTCAGAAGGACTCAGTGACGT
This sequence comes from Beauveria caledonica, assembly GCA_030777785.1. Lineage (NCBI taxonomy): Eukaryota > Fungi > Ascomycota > Sordariomycetes > Hypocreales > Cordycipitaceae > Beauveria > Beauveria caledonica. Next base: position 1,035 of record JAPFSE010000223.1, on the reverse strand, counting down.
TGCAGGGTCTGATGGATGGGTTGTGTGTGTAAGAATAGCATCAAGACGAGGGAACCCCGCTCAGAGTCATTCACCACCACCTTTTTCCCACCCACCTTTTTTTTGGAGGCTAACACCTTCTTTTTACGGCTCTACACCTCCAACTAGGTTACAAGTATCAGTAGAACTGGCCCAGGTCACACCGCAGCCTCGTAAAAACCAGCTTCTTCTGCCTACATGGGCTTCATCGTATCATCCCCGGCCGCACCCGTCTGTACGGGGTATTTACCTCGTCCTGTTTGCTTCCTTTCTTTTTTTTTTTTTTTTCGATCCCTGTCGCCCACCCATCGGCTTCCTGCACATCTAATTACGTAGCAGATGACAACAAAGGGCTGCAGGCAAGACATATAAACATGCACCAGTCTGCCCTCGTCCTGTTTGCTTTTCAGAGACCTTTTCTCTTCTCCTTGTAACTAATAATTCAACACATTTTTCATTTCCCCATATCTCTCTACATGATCGGTTGATCTTTCAACTAAGCCACTCGCTTATGCATAACTAAAAGCAAATAACACCCAACACCAGGTCGCATTGCTAAACGTGAAAAAAGAAAAAAAAGGAAAAAAAAAAAAAAAGGGACGATTGCCTGCTTGCATTCATATTTTTGACAAACCCCACCCACATCCACCATCATGAAGACTGCCACCGCCGCCGCCGCCGCCATCCTCGCCGCCGGCCTCGTCGCCGGCGAGCCCCAGCACGCCTTACCCTCGGGCACAAAAATCAACTGCGCAAAACCCAATGCCAGCTACTGCATGGGCGGCGACATTATCCTGCGCTGCGGACCCGACGCCCTCGGTGAGCCGGCCCGCTGCTCCGCCAACGTCTCGGGTTACCCGCCCGCTGGTGGCGTCGCCGAGTGCTGGGAGAGCTCTCGCGACGCTGGCGACGCGGCCTGCCAGAAGAATGTGAGTTGATGATGTCTGTCATTCACCGGTGGTCTGTATTGCGTTTTGCGCCCATCTAGGACAAAACGGAAGAAACAGACCACAAATC